>PVKV010035704.1:0-16339 GCA_004027835.1 Alouatta palliata
GCATGCGTGGGATTATGGCCACGGTGTAGAGGATCTCGGAGACCGAGAGGGCGCACAGGAGGAGGTACATGGGCGTGTGGAGGCCACGCTCACTCCAGACGGTGGCCATGATGAGCAGGTTGCCCAGCAGCGTGAACAGGTACATCAGCAGGAGCAGCAGGAAGAGGATCCGCTGCAGGTGGGGGAAGGCGGAGAAGCCGATGAGGATGAATTCAGACATGCAGGTGTGGTTTCGCCCCAGCATGGCGGCCATGCCTAGTCAGGGGAGAGAGGAAAGGAGCCAAGGGTTAGGAGCATGGGGTGTCTAGTGACTTTTACCTGGGAAGACACCTGAAAGCGCCTCTTCATCTGTGCCAGCCATGGTTACTCCATTTGCAGAACGGCTTATTATCAAGGTTTAAATAACATCACTCATCTTAAGTGCTTTGCACAAGTCCTGACACAAGCTAGGAATTTAATAAATTATAAATACTGATAATAATTATTCTGCTATTATTGCCATCCTGATTATTTGACCCATGCACCACCGCCTACACCTTGCTTTTCTGCCTTTGTTCATTCTGATCTTTTCATACTTCTCCCTATCTTTATGGGTCCAAATCCTGCCTGAATTTTATGGCCAAGCTGCTCCCTGATTGCCGCCTTCAGCTGGAAGTCATCTCTTCGTTGGAAATGTCCAGACTCTGTTTATTTCTTGGCACTGCTGCTTTCTAGCTGTGAGATGCAAGGCAGGTTGCTTTCCCTCTCTGAGCCTCATTGCTCCCCTGGAAAATGGAAACCGCCTTTGCAAAATTATGTCTGAGACAGCAAAAGAGATGTAACTTAACCAACTCCATCTTGCTTGTAACCTCCAAGCTGTCCTTGTTCGTTCCTGGGCATAGGGTGAACTAACTTTGGGAGAAACTTACAGTTTATAGTTTGGAACAAGGACGATAACTTCCTTTCCCCAAAGCAGACCTCCTTCTTGCCTGCAGACTAGATTGGCTTTGTAGGACTAACATTAGACATGGAAATGAGAAATTCTGGTTTAGGAGTCATGTAGCTGGGGGCTACAAGATCCTGACCCTCCCTAAACTGCTCTCAAGATCAGTGCTTGAGGTCTTTTGCAGACCCTGCACTTGATGGACCAGCTGGAATCACCCAGGTCGATAAACTGACTCATCTGATCTTGTGACCTCCACCCAGGAACTGACTCAGCACAAGAAGACAGCTCTGACTCCCTGTGATTTCACCTCTGACCAGCCAGCACTCCTGGCTCACTGACTTTCCCTACCCACCAAGTTGTCCTTAAAAACTCTGCTCCCTGAATGCTCAGGGAGACTGATTCGAGTAAGAATAAAACTCTAGTCTCCCATAGAGCTGGCTCTGAATTCCCGTCTTGATGAATTGGCTCTGTCTAGGCAGGGGGCGAGGCGAACCCATTGGGCAGTTACAAATGGGAGTAAGAATCCTTATATTACGGGGCTATTGTGAGGCGTAAATGAGTTAAGTTTTCAGCTCCTGTTGATGTGGTTGTTTGGTCTAAGTCGTATGAGACCCTCCCAAGGATAAGGAGCTAACTGGCATCAGCAGAGTCACGCCCTCTGACCCCAGCTGAGCCCGTGTCTCTAGTCACTTGCCAGTGCTCTTCTCTCAATCTCCTCCCCCCAACCTTCTTTTTAAATGGAGTCTTGCTCTGTCTCCCAGGCTGGAGTGCAGTGGCGCAATCTTGGCCCACTGCAACCTCTGCCTCCCGGGTTCAAGAGAATCACTTGAACCTCAGCCTCCCGAGTAGCTGGGATTACCAGGTATTAGCCAGGCCTGCACCACCACACCTGGCTAACTTTTGTATTTCTAGCAGAGATGGGGTTTCACTATTTTGCCCAGGCTGGTCTCGAACTTCTGATTTCAAGTGATCCATCTGCCTCAGCCTCCTGAAATGCTGGGATTTACGGGTGTGAGCCACCATGGCCGACCAAAAACTTGTTAGCAGAGGATGGTTATGATCCATCAACCTCTGGGCTATGGGCCCAGCACACTTCCACTATGTGACTCTGCTGGTTACTCCCCTGTTTGACCCCTACCCCAATCCCCCAACCCCAAGTCTCCGCTGGTGCAAAAACCTAGGCTGTCAGCCCTGGCATCTCTCATCACCTTCCCTGAGTGGCCACAGAGTCAGATCTGCCCAATTTCTCCCCCAGGGCAGCTCTCCTTCCTGCACCAACAGGAGTCCTCCTTTATTTAGTTTATGGAAGTTCCCCAAAAAACTAAAATAGGAGGCTATGAGTCCTTTCCCTCTCTCTTTCTTGCCAGTCTGCAAACAGGCTGGATGCAAAATACAAAAGTTTATGTTAAAATGCAAACTGGGGCCAGGCGTGTTGGCTCACGCCTGTAATCCCAGCACTTTGGGAGGTGGAGGCGGAAGGATCACAAGGTCAGGAGTTCAAGACCAGCTTGGCCAAGATGGAAACCCTGTCTCTACTAAAAATGCAAAAAAATTAGCGGGGAGTGGTGGTGGGCGCCTGTAATCCTAGCTGCTTGGGAGGCTGAGGCAGAGAATTGCTTGAACCTGGGAGGCAGAGATTGATTACAGTGAGCTGAGATTATGCCACTGCATTCCAGCCTGGGCAACAGAACGAGATTCCGTCTAAAAAAAAAAAAATGCAAACTGGATCAATGAATGAATGGATAAACAAAATGTGGTCCAACCGTGCAATGAAATATTATGCAACCATGCAAAGGAATGAAGCAGTGACACATGCTACCACGTGGATGCACTTTGAGAACATGAGGCTGAGTGAAGGAAGCCAGACACGAAAGGCCACGTAGTATATGATTCCACTTATAGGAAATGTCCAGAATAGGTAAATCCACACAGAAAGAAAGCAGATGAGTGATTGTTGGGGAATGGAGGTAGTGTGGAATGGGGAGTGACTGACTGATGGATATGTTTTTTTTTTTGAATGGTGACAATGTCTTGTAACTAGAGGTGGTAGCTGCACAGCATTGTGAATGTACTAAATGCCACTGATTGTCTCCTTTAAAATATTTAATGGATAATTTCATGGGCAGATCATGAGGTCAAGAGATTGAAACCATGCTGTCCAACATGGTGAAACCCCTGTGTCTGCTAAAAATACAAAAATTAGCTGGGGGTGATGGTGCATGCCTGTAATCCCAGCTACTCAGGAGGCTGAGGCAGGAGAATTACTTGAATGCAGGAGGTGGAGGTTGCATTGAGCCGAGATCATGCCACTTCACTCTAGCCTGGTGACAGAGTGAGACTGCATCTCAAAAAAAAAAAAAAAAAGACAAAACAAAAAAACACGTGTAATTGGAATGTTTGTAACACAGATGCTTGAGGTGACGGATCCTATATTTACCCTGATGTGATGATTACTCATTGTATGCCTGTGTCAAAATAGCTCATGTACCCCATAAGTATACACACCTACTGTATACCTACACAAAATACAAATAAAAAGGAATACAGCACTGACCCATGCTACAACATGAGGAGCCTTGAAATCATGAAGCCAAGTGGAAGAAGCCAGACAAAAGAGTCACGTATGTTCTGATCCCATTGATATGAAATGTCCAGAACAGGCCAGTCCGTAGAGACAGAAAGCAGGTGTTGGTTGCCAGGGGCTGGGAGAGGGGAATGGGGAGCGATCGATCATGGGTATGGGTTTTTAAGCGGGGGGGATATATTTTGAAACTAGGTAGAGGCGGTGGTTGTGCAACTTTGTGAGTGTACTAAACACTAAGTTGTATACTTTATAATATTTAATTCATTATTATGTGAATTTTATTTTAATTTTTAAAAAATGCACCCACGGGGTCAGGTGCAGTGGCTCATTCCTGTAATCCCAGCACTTTGGGAGGCTGAGGCGAGTGGATAACCTGAGGTTAGGAGTTCGGGACCAGCCTGGCCAACATGGTGAAACCCCATCTCTACTAAAAATGCAAAAATTAGCCAGGTGTGGTGGTGCATGCCTGTAATCCCAGCTACTAGGGAGTCTGAGGCAGGAAAATTGCTTAACCTGGAGGAGGAGGTGGCAGTGAACCGAGATTGCGCGATTGTACTCCGGCCTGGGTGACAGAGCAAAACTCCATCCCCCTCCCTCCAAAAAAAGCACCATGGTTCACCTTCAGTCTTACCTCTCCCTGCCTCTGCACTGTGTTCACAGCTCACCTTGTGCTCAGGAAGGGAGGGGGAGAGTCCTGGGGTGCCCAGGGTCAGTCCGGAGGTAATTGAGTTAGAACCCACGGCGCTGTCCCGGCTCAGCCTTCCTGCTCCTGCCTAGGGCAGCTCTGACCCTCAACCCAGGTGTGTCTGGAAGCAGAGGGGGAGCCTCCTCAGGAAAGCTTAGAGATGAGCAGCTTGCGCCTCCACAGACTGAGACACGGCTGCCCACTGTGACCCTTACACATCTGTCCATACACCTGCCTCCACCTGCCACCTCTCCCCACGTGCTGCAGGCTCTGTCACCAACACCAAGCGTGCACACAACCGGCTCGCGCGCGCACGAGCACGAGTGTTCAGACCCAAGCCCTCACAGAGGCAGAGACCACGCCCGCGGAGGTGGACACGCACCTGCAGAGCGTCCCGGCCCCATGCACACCTGGAGATGCGGGCAGACATACGCACTCGCAGCACCGCATACGGAGGCGCGCAGAGGATGGTACAGGGCGATGTCGCCCACACGCAACTTTCACCCTACGACCTGTGACGACATGCGCACAGCGATCCTGGGTGCAGGATTCTGTAATGAGGACCCATGCCTGAGTCTCTACTTGCCTCGGACATTATGCGGCCCCTTTCTGAGTCCAGGATCCACCCATAACATTCTGATTACCCACAGCCTTTATCCTGATCCCGTGCTTGCGTTACCTCCTCCGGGAAGGCAGCCTGGGGTGCACACTTGCTTTTCTTTGCGCCCGCCAGGGCTGCCCTGCTGTGGTTATCTGAAAAGCCCCTGGCTCCCTCACCCAAGCAGTGAGCTCAGAAGAGGGTGGGCGGGGTGGAAGGCTGAGCCGTTACATCATCCCTGTCTTCTCCAGGGGTCAGTTTCAAATGAATCTCAGGGGAGCCTGGTGCTGGATGCCGGGCCCGGGAGACGGGCAGGGGCCTCGGAGAGCCCTTGAGGCCCATCAGGCTTCCTCCAAATCAATCTGCATTTATAGATGCTGCCCCTCAAATCTTCCCTGGCTGCCCTGTGTGCCCAGGTCGGAACCCAGCTTAAACAAAACAAACAAACAACAACAACAACAAAAAAACAATTGAACTAATGGAGATCGAGAGTAGAAAGATGGTTAGCAGAGGCTGGGAAGGGTAGTGAGAGGGTGAGGGCTAAGAGAGGTTGTTTAATGGGTACAAAAAAGATAGAATGAATAAGAACTAGTGTTTGATGGCACAAGACGGTGACCATAGTGAATAATAATTTAATTGTACATTTAAAATAAGACAGTATAATTGGATTGTTTGTAACACAAAGAATAAATGCTTGAGGGGATGGATACTCCATTTTACACGATGTGATTATTACACATTGCAGGCCTGTACCAGATAGCTGATGTACCTCATAAATGTACATGCCGACTATGTACCCACAAAAATTAACAGCAGAAAATTTTAAGCCAGGCGTGGTGGCTCATGCCTGTAATTCCAGAGCACTTTGAGAGGCCAAGGCAGGCAGACCAGGAGGTCAGGAGATCGAGACCATCCTGGCTAACACGATGAAACCATGTCTCTACTAAAAATACAAAAAAAAAAAAAAAAAAAAAAAAATGAGCTGGGCATGGTGGCACATGCCTGTAATCCCAGCTACTCAGGAGGCTCAGGCAAGAGAATCGCTTGAACCCAGGAGGCAGAGGTTGCAGTGAGCCAAGATCGTGCCACTGCACTCCAGCCTGGGTGGCAGATTGGGACTCCGTCTTAAAAAAAAAAAAAAAAATGAAAAAAACCAAGTACCACAAACTAGGTGACTCAAATAAAACATAAAGTTAGTCAGAGGCGGTGGCGCACTCCTGTAATCCCAGATATTCCTGGGGCAGGAAGATTCCTTGAGCCCAGGAGTTGGAGGCCAACCTGGGCAACATAAGGAGACCCTGTTACAAAAATAAAAATAAAAAAATTAATGTATTTGTTGTGTTCTAAAGGCCGGAAGCTCAAAATCAAGGTGTTGGCTGGGATTCTTCTCTCTGGAGACTTTGATAGAGAATCTGCTTCCTCCCTCTCTCCTGCCTCCCAGTGGCTACTGGCAATCTTTGGCAGTTGCTTGCTTTATAGATATTATTACTCCAAAACTGCCTCTGCCTCCATACAGCCTTTCTTTCTATGTCTCTGTGTGTCTTCTGCCTTTCTTTCTTTCTTTTTTTTTTAATTAATTTTTTTTTCTTGAGACAGAGTCTTGCTCTGTCACCAGGCTGGAGTGCAATGGCATGATCTCTGCTCGCTGCAACCTCTGTCTCCCAAGTTCAAGCAGTTCTCCTGCCTCAGCCTCCCAAGTAGCTGGGATTACAGGTGCTCACCACCACGCCCAGCTAATTTTTGTATTTTTAGTAGAGACAGGGTTTCACCATGTTGGCGAGGCTGGTCTCAACCTCCTGACCTCGTGATCCACCCACCTCAGCCTCCCAAAGTGCTGGGATTACAGGCATGAGCCACCGCGCCCGACCGTCTTCTCTCTTTCTAACAAGGGTGCCTGTCACTGAGTTTAGAGTGGTCCCTAACCCAGGATGGTTTCATGTCAAGATTGTAATTAATTGTATCTGCAAAGACTGTATGTCCAAATGATTTCACATTCTGAGGTTCTAAAAGGACAAGGGTTTCTGGAGGGAATTCATACAACCCACCCTGCTTTAGTTCCCATCCCTACAGTCCAAACCTTATTCAACACCAGCAAATCCTGTTGAACAAACCAGATCACATCCCACATACCCCCGCTTAGAACCCACCATGGCTCCCTAGTGCCCAAATGCCTCACTGAAACCTACAAGGCTCTATGCAGCCTCTGGTCCTTGTTTGTTTCTCTGCTGTCCTCTCTCAACTCCCTCCCCTACTATTAACTCCCTCTCTCCCCTTTCAGTCTCTGAGCTAAAATGAGACGGGAGCATTTTCAGTATGCTGGGCTGTCTCTCACCCCATTTTCTTTTTTAAAATTTTTTTAATTAAAAAATTTTTTTCGAGACCGAGTATCTCTCTGTCACCCAGGCTGGAGTGCAGTGCCATGATCTCAGCTCCCTGCAACTTCCACCTCCTGAGTTCAAGTGATTTTTCCTGCTTCAGCCTCCTGAGTAACTGGGACTACAGGCGTGCACCACCACACCCAGCTAATTTTTGTATTTTTAGTAGAGACAGGGATTCACCATGTTGGGTAGGCTGGTCTCAAACTCCTGACCTCAGGTGATCTGCCCACCTCAGTCTCCCAAAGTGCTGGGATTACAGGCATGAGCCACCGCGTCCAGCCTATAACTTTCTGTCTTTTTTTGAGATGGTGTCTTTCTCTGTTACCCAGGCTGGAATGCAGTAGCGTGATCTCAGCTCACTGCAGCCTCTACCTCCCAGGTTTAAGTGATTCTCCTGCTTCAGCCTCCCAAGTAGCTGAGACTATGGGCACATGCCACCATGCCAGGCCTATTTTATTTTACTTTTGTAAAGATAGGGTTTTCACCATGTTGCCCAGGCTGGTCTCGAACTCCTGACGTCAGGTGATCCACCCACCTCGACCTCCCAAAGTGCTGGGATTATAGGCACAAGCCACTGAACCCGGCCTCTCTCCTCATTTTCCTGTGCATCCCTCACTTCTTTTCACCCCCATCTGCCTCGATCAAATGGTCTCAAGTCTCACATCGTTTCTTCCAGGAAGCCTCCCATATCGCCACACCCTGGGCTGAGTCAGGTACCTCTCTGGGTCTGAGCTTCCCCCACCACACATTGTGGTCATTGCCTGGTTACTGTTCTGTGTCTCCTGCTAACATCCTGAGGGCAAGGACAGTGTCTCATTGAGTCTGTGCTGTGTTCCCAACACCTAAAAACATTCCTAAATCTAGTAAATATTCAAAAAATATACATTGAAGAAAATAAGGAATGAAGGGCGTGTGTGATACCATGATACCCTATAAGGCAGGTGAGAAAATGGGGAAGGTGACATTTGCACTGAGCTTGAAGGGTGAGGAATGGTCCCCAGACACAGAGGCAGGGAGGGTATCCCAGGCAGAGGAGCCAGCTTGAGTGCCCACAAAAGGGTGGAGGAGCTGGAGAAGTCATACTGGGGCCAGACTGTGAAGAGGATTGGAGGTATCTTAAAACCATTGCTCTGGGCACAAGAGGAGGTTGGGCTGGAAGTAAAGGCCAGGAGGGAGCTGGAGCCTCTAGCTTGGCATGGGCAGATGCCCTTGAGATTCCGGCCAATGCTTTCCTCCAAGCTCTGCCTCCTGGGACAGCAAAAGACCCAGAATTTGGAGAAATTGGGCTGGACCTGCCAATATTTTCTCCGGAGACGTTTCTTTGGCACAGTTCAAACCAGGAAGGGACATCAGAGGAACAGATATTCAGCCGAGAGATGGAGCCAGGACTAGGAGAAAGGTATTTTGTTGCTGCTTCTGTGCCCAGAGAAATGAGGACGTGGGGCTGGTTCACAGGAAACAAAGTGAGTTGTGAGCCAAAGGATGGGGTGGGAGGACCAAGGTCCCAGTTCAGCTGCATCTTGTGGCCCTGCCTGGTGGGGGCGCTGTGACTCTGGACCAGCGGCTTGGCCTCTCTGGACCTCATTTTCCACTTTGTAAAATGGGGCTGGAT
Organism: Alouatta palliata; assembly: GCA_004027835.1. Lineage (NCBI taxonomy): Eukaryota > Metazoa > Chordata > Mammalia > Primates > Atelidae > Alouatta > Alouatta palliata. The sequence continues at coordinate 8,783 of PVKV010035704.1, forward strand.
TATTTCAGGAAGAGGCACATTATGTGTGAGGATTCTGGCCCAGGGTAGGTGTCTGGTTGGGGTGAACGCCTCTCCCTCTTTCCCCATTTCAATTTTTTCTTGAATCACATAGGCTCTTCTTCATTCGTCCCACAAATAGTTGTTGAGCACCTACTATGTGCCCAGCAGTGTGTGGCAAATAAGCGGAAGTCGCTTTGAGCCTCAGCCTTGTGACTCTGCTCAGCTTTTGTCCCACGCAGGACCCTTGCATTTCTGGGTCTCTCCACTGAGCTTCACCCAGGAATGACCAAAAAACACAAGTTCCAGAAGATGCATTCCCCAAATGTGCATCAGCCCTTCCTGTGCACCACATCCTGTGCTCACAGCTGCAAGGAGGCATGGCTCAGACCCATCCCTCCCTCAAGAAACATCTCTACAAAAAATACCAAAATTAGTTGGGAGTGGTGGTGGGCGCCTGTAACCCCAGCTAATCAGGAGGCTGAGTTGAATCTAGGAGGTAGAGGTTACAGGGAACTGGGATCGAGTCACTGCACCCCAACCTGGGTGGCAGAGTGAGACTCCATCTCAGAAAGAGAAAGAAAGAAAGACAAGGAAGAAAGGAAGAAAGAGAAAGAGAGAAAGGAAGGAAGGAGGAAGAGAAAAAGAAACATCTTCTTCATCTACTTCCCTTTGCTGAATTCTGCCTTTGAATCGGGGACTGAGACAAATTCCTCTGTTTCTTCCATCTGATCCCAAATACATGAAATCTGGCAGATACTCAATTTTTAATTGGCAAAATTTGTATATATTTATGCTGTACCACATGATGTTTGGATATCTGCATACACTGTGGAATGGTTCATCCAAGCCAGTTGACATGTGCATGATCCCACACACTTATCATTCTTTTCTGTGACAGAAACGCTCAAAATTGACTCTCAATAATGTCCAAATATACAACAGATTGTTACTGATCATAGTCACCGTCATGTACAATAGATCACGTGGTCTTTCTGTCTCACTGAAATTTTGTGTTCTTTGACCAACATAAAAAAGATGAAAGATAAAAAAATGTTGGCAAGAATGTGAAGAAAAGGGAACTCTTGTGAACCGTGGGTAGGGATTCAGATGAGTTCATTATAGAAAAGAGTATTCCTCAGTAAAATTAAAATAGCATTATCACATAATCCAGCAATCCCGCTTCTAAGGGTAGCATATACCCAAAGGTAATGAAATCAGTATGTTGAAGAGATATCTTCACTCCCATGTTCACTGCAAAACTATTCACAAAAACCAAGAGATGGAATCAACCTAAGTGTCCATCAACATATAAATGGATGAGGGCATGTGATATAAATACACAATGGAACACTATTCAGCCTTGAAAAAGAAGGAAATCCTGTCATTCGTCACAACATGGATAAACCTGGAAGACATTGTGTTAAGTGAAACAAGCCAGGCAGGTTCTCGTTCGTATTAATGGTAATTTATTCTACATGGATTCCCTTTTTGGATCTTTTTACCTCAGTGAGTTTCAGAGAAGGGAAAGGGGCTGTAACAAGGAGTCTGCAGCATTTTCATTGCACGTATCTTGTGGTATCTGAATGACTAATGCGCTGGTGTGTCTCCCTTCCTTGTCCAGAAGCTCTTAGAGGTGGAATCCAGGTCGCAGTCACATTTCGAGCACATGTTAGATGTGTCATAAATATTCATAGGATAACATTTCCATTAAAGATTGGAAGGCTGAGTTGTTTCAAAGGGCTCTTCAATGCCTTGGTCAACTTCTTCCTCAAGAGGTCTCCTCCGTCTGAGATAAGAACTGCCTGACAATAAATATTCATAGAACCGGGAAACCTCATGCTTGATCTGCTGTGTGGTAACAGGAAGAAATAGGAAGAGCCACACTGGCTGCTTAAGATGATGAAAGTAACCAGTCTCAACCCCCAAAGACTATGCATGAGATAACTCTTATCTCCAGCTCAAAGGAAGTTCAACCTCAGCAGCCACGCATTTAACAGATGTATCCAGAGCACTGGAGCTCATCACTGAGCCAGGGGGAGACTGCAATGGTCAGTACAGACCTAATCCTGTTCTTTTTTTTTTTTTTTTTTTTTTTTAAGACGGGGTTTTTCACCATGTTGGTTAGGCTGGTCTTGAACTCCCGACCTCAGGTGATCCGCCCGCCTTGGCCTCCAAAGTGCTTGGATTACAGGCGTGAGCCACCATGCCTGGCTCTAATCCTGTTCTTGTGGACTTTACAGTGAAGTAGAGAAGGGAAATGATGAATAACTGAATTTCAGACAGGAGCAGGAGGAGCATAAGGAGGGAATGGCAGTGGCTACAGGAATAGACAAACGAATCCTCAGAAAGCAGGGCAGGCTGATGGGGGAGGACTTCATGGAGAAGGTAGCACTTCAGCTGAGTCATTCTGCAGAGGAAGAGGAAAGGTGCACCAAGCAAAGGGAAGGACATGTGCAAAGGACCTGGGATGGGAAGATGATTACTCATCCAAGAAACAGAAGAGGCCAATTGACAGGGCTGCTGGGTAGCAAGGAGTGAGGAGTGGCTCAAGGAGCCTAAAAAACGGGCAGAGGTTTGCATCCAAATGACCTTCCCCCATAATCCATCAGACAAGGGATGACACTTACCTACACAGGGGATGCATGCATAAGGGCAGGTGGGTTCAAATGATGTCAACCACAACTACAAAATGAACTTCAGATCAACTAGAGAATAGCCACCCACATTTTAGAAGCGTTTTGCAACTCACAGACATGGAATGGGGTTGCAATGAGAGAGTCATGTGTTTGTTTTCTCTGTATTTATTGAGCATCTATTAGGTGCCAGGCAGTGAGAACACCAGTGTGGTCTTATCCTCTTGTGGGGAACATTGAGTAGAGAAAGAGAGTAAGTATTGAACAAGTAATTTATATAATAAGGAGAGTGTGGTAAGTATTAGGATGGAGGAAACAGAAGCCTGACCCACCTTTGATCTCTGGAGACCTTCCCTCCATCTCCTCCGGCAGCATAAAATGCTCACAGGAGCCACGTTTGGCACCAAGTGCTTTCCATACTTTGGTTCTGATGGCCAAGATGTTGTGGTGCTTTCTGTAACATTGCCTATGTGGAGCTCTGGGACTGTAGTGTCTTGGGGAAGAAAGAGCCACTTCCAAAGCCTACCTATGTCTCTGATGCTAATCAGATACCTGTCTGAGGCTAAGTGGAAAATTCTCTGGGACCATTCTCCCTCCCAGAGTGAGATTAACCTGTGTTTCTGTCTCCATCTAATCATTGAACTATGCATTCAAACCTCATCTGCCTGCAGCTCTGTAGCTGATCCTTAGAGACCCTTTCATTTGCAAAAATGAAGTGGAGATGAAAATTGTATGTCAACTTTTAATGAGCCCCCAGGTGTTAGTGAAAATCCCATGGCTTGTTCACTAACAAAACTTAGAATTGGCTTCTTGGGGATTGTTATGCAGTGAAGCTTGGTGAGTTGTGCAGACAAGTGTCCCATTGGGCTCTTTAATACCAATCAAGGCTCTAACCATGTTCTTCTCTGATCTGTCCTCCAGAAAAGATACTAGGGGGCTTTGAGCGATGGGCACTGAGAGCTTTAGAGCAGGGCTGGAAGTGGCAGGTAAATTTTACTAATTGCCTGGTTTGGAGATCCCATCACGTCACTTCAACTGAATGCTCCAGGGGCTTGTTTTCTTCTTTAAACAAAGACCTGCTGATCACCACTGTGAATTGTTTCTCTTCAGTTTCTTAAGCACAGATTAATAATCATGGGGAGGCTTGTAGTGTAGACCGGATAGCTCCTTGCTTCACAGCACTGACTCAGCAGACAGACTCAGGTTCAAATCCTGGCTCATCCACTTCCTGGCTGTGTGGCCTTGGTAAAGTGAGTTGATCTACAGGTTGGGAGGCTCATACTAATAGCACCTGCTTTCATTCCAGTATGCAACTCTGGACTGTGCTGTCAGCCCATGGGTGCATCACCCCACACAGGAGCAGTCTTCCAGGGGCAGGGGCTTGATCTGACTCACCTTTGAGTCCATAGTGCCTGGAACTTGAGTAGACACTCCGCAGGACTCCATATATGTCAGTGGGCTTTAGTTGATTCACCTAACCGTTTATACTGGGTAGAGCCAAACTCCTCACCCTTTTATCAATACCCTTTAATAATGTTCTTAATCATCACGTAACCCTCACTCAGCTAGGTACTACATTGTCTCCTTATTTCTTCACTGAGCCTTGTCTCTAGAGCTCCGACATCAGGCCCACTATCTCCCAACTCAGAATGCCAGAAGCACCCCCAGTGAGCTCAGCTGCACTGTGGTCTAACTCTAGGGGTTTTGAGCGTGGGGTGGCCAAGACCACCTCAGAGATAGGAGAGGGCCATGCAGCCAGTGTCTAGGATGGGGTCCAGCTCTGTGGGCCTTGTGTGATGGTTAATACTGAGTGTCAACTTGATTGGATTGAAGGATGCAAAGTATTGATCCTGGTTGTGTCTGTGAGGGTGTTGCCAAAGGAGATGAACATTTGAGTCAGTGGACAGGGAGAGCATGGGCCCACCCTTAATCCATGTGGGCACCAACTAATCAGCTGTCAGAGTGGCCAGAATAAAATGCAGGCAGAAGAATGTGGAGAGATTAGACTGGCCTAACCTCCCAGCATACATCTTTCTCCCATGCTGGATGCTTCCTGCCCTCGAACATCAGACTTCATGTTCTTCAGCTTTGGGACTTGGACTGGCTTCCTTGCTCCTTGGCTTGCAGATGGCCTATTGTGGGACCTTATGATTGTGTGAGTTAATACCCCTTAATAAACTCCCCTTTATATGTACACATATCCTGTTAGTTCTGTCCCTCTGGAGAACCCTGGCTAATATAGCCTGTCAGCTGTTCTTATAACAAGAGTCGCTTCCTTCATTTCTGGAAGTTCTCCTCACCTCCCTTCATCTTCTCTCACCATTCCCTCACTTCTCACCCCAAGCCCATACTACATTCTACACACACCTGATGTCCTTTCTCCTAGGGGTGACCGTGTGCCTGCTGCCTCTTGAGACTGTCCATGTCATCTCTTTGGCTGCCTACAGCAGCCTCAGAGATGGGATATTGTGAACATGGTACAGCTGAGGTTTGGCGAGATTAAGGCTCTCACCCAGAGGTGTGCATCTTGGAAGATGCGGAGCCAAGACTTGAACCAGCTCTGCCTGACCCCAGAGCCTGAGTTCTTACCACCAGGCCACCCTGCCCCCAGCAGCCCCTGGTATTCTCAGCATGTTCACAATGAGCTGTTTGTTAGGGGGCACTCATCACTGAATCTTGCTCCAACTTCAGCTGATGAAGCACACGAGGTTCCTCCAAGGCTGGGGATAAAGAGGGGGAAACGATTCCTTCTGCATCATATCCCTTCCCCAGAGCGATTAGGCTACCCCAACCCTCTGGCCATGCCTCCTTTTTCATCTCTTCCCCAGATATGTGGGATCCTCATTTGTGACATGGGAACTGGGGTTCTTGGGTCACTTCAATCACTCCAGATGCTACAAGGCCAGTGACTTAGTACAAAGCTAGAAACATGACCATCAGAAACAGGATCAGAGTTACTCTCGGTCAAAAAAAAAAAAAAAAACAAAAAAAAAACCCTCAAGGATTAAATGTTATTTCCCATTGTCCTGGGGAGAAATTAATTCAAGGGATGTCCCAGGGCAGAGAATTCCCCACCATCACCACCACCACCACCACCACCACGGGCATACCATCAACCCTGCAGTTTTCTGATTTGCTCTTTGGCCCATTAAGCATAAAATTTCTTATGCCAGGTTTCTTTCTGACAATGGAGAAGAGATAAATATCTCTACCTTTCCTCTCCTCCTTCTGCCTGGTCTCTGTATTCCAGTTAAACTATAATTTATGTGGAGGATTTACAATGTCTGACACACCTAGCTGAGCCTTCTGCACAGAGATACACTGGGAGTGGAGGCTAATTGGGTGAAAAGAGAAACGCCATTAAGCCCACACTCCAATCTATGAGGTGGATTAAAGGTCTACCTGGCCCAACTCTTGCCTCACCTGCTCCCGTGGTCTGAGTAAAAGTTTGGGTCCCAGGACTTTGAGGTTGTGCGAAGCCTTCCAGCCCCATACCTGCAGCACGGTCTGCAGCTCACTCTGCTCTGAGCTGCCCCAACTTTGCACAGATATTCTGCATTCCTCAAAGGAAACTACATCCTTCAAACCTCACACATTTCTCTTCCTGTCTCAGCACAGGGAGCAAATTCTCTAGATAGCTTATTATCAAAAACAGTGGAGAAGGGAACCCAGGCAGCTGGGCACAAAAGGGAATGAGCAACAAGCTTCCTCTCTGAGCATGATTTTCTGTGTAAGGTCTTGGACACTCCCTGGACAGCTCCCAGCCATCTGTCTCGTGCCAGGTTTCCAGTTAACTTAGAGTAAAAAAAAAATCTCACATCTTCCTTCTAGATGTGACTGTGGTAATTATGATTCTTCGTATTTCTGTGGTATCACTTGTCATGTTTCCTTTTTCAATTCTGATTTCAGTTATTTGAGTCTTTCTTTCTTACTTGGTCTAGCTAAACGTTTGTTGATCTTGTTTAAGTTTATTACAAACCCAACTCTTTGTTTTATTGATCTTTTGTATTTTGTTTTTACTTTCAACTTCATTTATTTTTTCTCTAACGTTATTTCATTTTTTCTATTAATTTGAGTTTGGTTTGCTTTTGCTTTTCTACTCCCTTGAGGTGCATCATTAGATTTATTTATTTGAAATCTTTCTACTTTTTTTGATGTAGGTGTTTATTGCTATAAACTCCCTTCGTAATACTGCTTTTGCTGTATTCCGTAGCTTTTAATATATTGCATTTAAACTTTCATTTGATTCAAGAAATTTTAAATGCCCTTCCTAATTTTTTATTAATCCATTAGTTGTTCAGGAGCATGTTAATTTTCATGTATTTGTACAGTTTTGAAAGTTATTTTTGTTATTGATTTCAAGCTTTATTTCTTTGCCATCAGAAAGTATACTTGATGTGATTCAGTACTTTCAAATTTGTTTAAGTTTATTACAAACCCAACTCTTTGTTTTGTTGATCTTTTGTATTTTATTTTTACTTTCAATTTCATTTATTTTTTCTCTAACCTTTGTAGCCCAATGTGTGGTCTATCCAGGAGATTTTTCCATGTGCTAATGAAAAAAATGTGTAGTCTGCAGCTGTTGCATGAACTATTCTGTCAGTGTCTGTTAAGTCTATTTGCTCTAAAGTGAAATTTAAATACAATGTATCTTTGTTGACTTTCTGTCTAGATGACCTGTCCAGTGTTGAGAGTGGGTTACTGAAGTCCACGACTACTATTGTATGGGAGTCTATCTCTCCTTTTAGATCTAATAATATTTGTTTTCTATATCTAAGTGCATATATATTTACTATTGTTACACGCTCTTGCTGAATTTATCCCTTGTCTGTATTATTTTTATCTGATACAAACATAGCTACTCCTATTTGCTTTTGGTTTCCACTTGGGTAGAATGTCTTTTTCCATGTCTTCACTTGAAGTC
>PVKV010035705.1:0-16342 GCA_004027835.1 Alouatta palliata
TTTTTAGATTTTCCTGGATGTATAGTTTAAACAACAAAAAGTCTATTTAAAACTGTAGCAGTAGTTTGCAGTTCTAGAAAAGAGGAAAGTTGTGGGGTTAAACTTTGTATTTTCTTTCTTATAGAGGCTTCTAAAAAGGTATTTTTATATGTTCTTTTTAACAAATATTGTGTACAACCTTTAAAACATCAATGTTTGGATCAAAACAAGACCCAGCTTATTTTCTGCTTGCTGTAAATTAAGCAAACATGCTATAATAAAAACAAAATGAAGGAAATAATGATTAACTGGAATTATTACAGTATTGAATATGATTCTAAAATAACAATGGAAACAGTCCTTTATAGATTTAGGAATATTTTTAATCAGTGTTGCACTAGGCACAAATAACTTTTACTTTGGAAATGATAGAACTTGCCAGAAAGGTACATCTTTTACACAGTAGTTAAAAATTCATTGTGTAATGTCAGAGTTGTTTAGTGATTGCTCATTAAGCCTCTTGGGTTAACTTAGGTTATTTGGTAGTGTTAAGATAAAATTTGGATCAGCTAATTCTAAGTGTATACTTTCATATTGGATGGATCAGTAATTCTCTCCCTCTTCATAAACAAATGCATTGGAACTTAATGTTTATGACATGATTTTAAATCATTTTGAATTGAATGTTGATGAGCAGCTAATATTAAGTGATAACCTCTTCACAGGGAAGTAGGTTGTAGTTTGAATTCTATCTACTTTATGACAATTATAGTTGATAATGTATTAAGTATGCATGATGTGCCGGGCACTTGAAAAGGCTATGTGTTAACTCATTTACTCTTCACAAAACCCTATGAGATACTTTTATTTTCCCCATATTACAGATAAGGAAACTGAGGCACAAAGAAAAGACTATAAGGCAGAATCAGGATTTGAGCCCAGGTCCTTAGTTTTGGGGGGATTTTGTTTGTTTTACAGACTATAATTTAAGAGAAGTAGATTGAGAAGATAGCTCATTGAAATTGTTCATTCTCTGGGGCCTGATTTTATTTTTTACTTGTGTCAACTTGTTTTTAAACTTGGACTATTGAGAACCTTATATGTTGTTTCTAAAGTGACACACCTAACAGCTTCAAAAGGACTATGTTACAGTTGAACCTGTGGTAGTTTGGATCCTACTGGTACTTGATGAGGATCTTTATGTAGTGTTTTATGTTAGTTTTGGGTGATGTAGTTGAGTCCCCCACTTAATTGAGTGTACCTACTATGTGTGTGGTACTGGGCTCAATAATAATGATAGAATGGTTATATCAACACTCAAATGAGGGCTGACACGTTTCACCTCTGCTTTTACTTAAGATCTCTCTGCATTTTTTTTTTTAAGCCCAGTAAGCAAGAAGAAAAATGAGAGATAATGATTCAGTGAGAGAGAAAAGGTGCTACATAGAGTATGAGCTGTTAAGTTACATCCCAGGGGAAAGACCTGGGAACTATTGTATTATTCTCTTGAAAATTTGGCCCAGTAAGCTGCTACATCCAGTTCAACTAACAAAATCCTGTATACCACAGAGAAGAATAAAGAAAACCAAACTGACAAACATCCTTCTTTTATTTAAGACCAAACTGCAGCTGGAATACCCAGTACAGTTCTGCTTACTACACTTCAAGAAAGATCTGAAAGCGGAAAAAGAACCAAAGAAGGGCAGTTCAAGCGACCAAAGGGTGGGTGGAAGGTGCTGCAGTATGAATACTGTACGAATATTTTGACTCTGGTCTGAAAAGATAAAAGAATGTTATCGAAAACTACATGGAATAATTGAAGTCCCTTCAAGTTTGAAAGTAAGCATTTTAGGACAAATAAAAGGAAATTCAACTTTGTACTTGTGGAAACTAATCCCTAAATATGAGTAGGTTTATATTGATTCATGGGTACCAGGTCCATAACAAATTATTGGAAAATAGGATGTCTGAATATCAAGGAAGACAGCCATAGTCTCTTACGGTGCCTCTGTTGGTCTGTCTCAAACTGAATTGGGTGGGAAAAGGTCTGGTCCAATATAAAAGTTCCATTTTCGCCATTATTGGCAAATCTTGCCTTTGTTTATTTTGGTGCCAGTGTTTTCTGCTTAATCATTTGCTTTGTTGGCATCTGCGTTTATTTACTTGTACACCACATGCAGTTTACATCTTCCTTAACTACTCTCCTTCCCAGGTAAATTCGAGTTACATTTGACCTCCAGCTAAGAGGGTCCATCTCTTCTCACCTCTTTCCTAGTCAGTATGTTCAGCAAGTATTTATTGAGCCCTTAGTGTGGGCAAATCATTGTACTGGATAATTGAGGAGAAAAACAGATAATTCCTTATTCGGTAAATGTCTACTGAGCACAATCTAGTGAATCATTACAATATCACCTCGTCGTTTTGTTTGAGGTATATTATTCGTAACAATATTTTACACCATTCATATCTTAATGTAATTATAGAACCCAATATACTATCAAAAATAAGTAATTATGTGGTTATTCTGCCATTTAAAAGTATCCAGTATTTGTTTGATCCCAATATTTCAAATAATGAAAAAATGATTTGTTTTAATCTGTAATAAACTGGTTTATTGTGCAGTGACTGTAATATACTAGAGTTATATTAAAGTGTTCACTCTGCCTCACCAAACACATACTAGGAAATAACCCCCAAAATAAGTATTTAACTTTGCATTAGATACAAAGGATACTGGGTGCTATAATTAGATTATTTTGAGGCAGACAGCTGTTATCCCAACTGATTTAGTATGTTCTGTAATTGAGAAAATGTTCACCAAATTATACTTTTTAGTGATTTACATGTACATTTTATAGGGGACATGTTCTGTGTATAGTGAATAAATAACTTTTATAGTATCACAAAATGTTTTGGATTCCTTAGTTTCTTATTAGGATGTTTCTTTACCTATACATTGATTCCATCACATTTGATTTTTGTCATCTTTTTGCCACATATTTAAAACTTTCCATGTAAAATTATTAACTAAAAATCTGGAAGTGGAGTTTAAGTTTTTAATTAATAGCAATTTTGAAAATATAGCAGAGGTATATTTTCAAGGGAGGTATGAAATGGTATTTTTATCTGTATTTTATTTTAGAATTTTTTTTTTGAACTTGCCCAGGATCACACAGCAAGTGTCAGATCTTAAAGTCCATAATTTGTCACTTGTTTCATCTTTTGTTATAATTTTGTTGTTGTTGAATCAAATGGGGAGATGTTTTTATAGCTTTATTTTCATGGAGATAGTAAAATTGATATAATGGGAACTAGAATTTACTTAGAGCCAAAATGACTAGATTTAATTACAAAAAGTATTTTGTTGTATACAGTTACACACTCATTAACGTAGTGGGTGGTTCTTATGGATAGAGAGAGGTTCTCTGTATTTTTAAAAGAATATGTAGAGTTCATAGACGTTTTTTGCCCTTTACCTCCCTTCTCCATTTCTTTTTGAATTAAAGTTAAGACGTTTAAGGGGGAGAATTAAGTTGCATATTGAGTTGGGGTTTTGTTTAAAAATAGGTGAATACATGTATAAATACAATAACAATAGTTGGTAGTTCTCTAAAATATTGTAAGTCAGAAAAGGACATTTAATATTTGCATCTGTTGAATGAATCGCTTTAGGATCTCTTCTGTGGTTGTTTCTCTTTATAATGAATGCTGTCAATATTGTTGAGGACTTATTGTGCCGAACCATGTGCTTTTCAAATATTTAATTCTAAAAACACTCCTGGGAAGTGGGTATACTATTCCCATTTTACTGATGAGAAAATTGTCCTTTGTGGAAATACCCACCATGTGATAGCATCTTGCATATGTTCATTTTGCATATGTTCATTCCTCACAACCTTGCAAGGTAAATGGATAATGTTCCTGGATGAGAGTTTAAATGTAATCCAAGATCTCACGGCTGTGTGGCTCAGAGACTCTAAGCATGGCTTTCCAAATCTCATTCTCTTGTAGAGATTTTCCATTGTATTGCATTTTAACTGTATTCCTGTTTACAAAACCTAAGATTATATTCTGAAGTAGGGAGGCTGTGACCTGAGCAATAGCTCAGGAATAATCTAATGGCATTCTACTAGGAAGGAGGACTAGCAAAACCTGTAGAAGTCCCAGGCATGAACTGTTCTCATTTTAGATAGGATGACTTGATAAATAGGGTGAAGTGAGCAACGTGTTTTGTCTTCAGTTATTGACATCTACAAGACATTCTGCTAGTCAATGTGGAAAAGGTTCCTTCTCGGATTTTTTCCTCTGCCCCTTCCTCTAACAGTGTTGGTTATCTTTATTACATTTCTGTGTATTTGTAACAGCTATTTCACCCTTGTATTGCACAGTGGGGATTTTTCTTGGAATAAAAAGTGAGGCATGTAAACTCATTGAGAACTAACAGTAGTTTGTAAAGAAGTAAAAGGACTTTGTATCTAGTTTTTTGCAGATCACATTTCTTTGAATGCTGGAAAGTGAAATAAACTGGTCTAGGAGCTAAAAAAAAAAAAAAAAATGTTGGTTTTTTTAAGATTTTGCTCTACCTTAGATTTGTTGCCACCCGGGTACACTTTTTCCTAATTTGTATAAGAGGTTTTAGAGATGAACTCTGTCCCTCTCTATTTACAAAGTAATTGCCTAGGAGAGAATGCAACCAAAACAGTAGAAACTGAAACTTAACACAAAATCTTTCAAATTTTTTTCCTGTCTTGTTTTAGGGAAGAAGATAATTTATCAGTGTGTATTTTAAGCTTAAGATTTTGGACCTGGATTCTATCATAGTGTAACTACCATCAAAAAGATAAATTGAAATTTTTTTTTTTTTTTTTGAGACGGAGTTTCGCTCTTGTTACCCAGGCTGGAGTGCAATGGCGTGATCTCGGCTCACCGCAACCTCCGCCTCCTGGGTTCAAGCAATTCTCCTGCCTCAGCCTCCCGAGTAGCTGGGACTACAGGCACGTGCCACCATGCCCAGCTAAGTTTTGTATTTTTAGTAGAGACGGAGTTTCACCGTGTTGACCAGGATGGTCTCGATCTCTTGACCTAATGATCCACCCGCCTCGGCCTCCCAAAGTGGTGCTGGGATTACAGGCGTGAGCCACTGCGCCCGGCCTGAAATAATTATTTTTTTTTAAAGACAATCTCATTCTAACTTCGCCCAGGCTGGAGTACAGTGGCACCACCTCAGCCTCCAGAGAAGCTGGGATTACAGGTGTGTGCCACCACCCTGGCTAATTTTTTTTGTATTTTTAAGAGACGGGTTTCACCATTTTGGCCAGGCTCGTCTTGAATTCCTGACCTCGTGATCCACCCACCTCAGCCTCTCAAAGTGCTGGGATTACAGGCGTGAGCCACTGTTCCTGGTGGAATTACTTAAGGTTCACAGTATGGCTGATTTCACAATTGCATTGATTTGGGATATTCTTATCACCATTCCCTATGTAGGCTAACCAAAACTTCTCAGTACCTCTCCTAAAGTATGAGGTGTTTATATGGTTACTTTTATTCAGGTTACCTTTAACCTGCTAAAATTTTTACAGGTAACCTTTTTTCCCTCCTACTTCATTTATCCATTAAGAGTCGAACCAAAAACCTAGTGTATTCAATATATGGCTTAAAAACAAAGAGCTAGGCTGAGATGTGTGTGTTCAGTACACAATTTTGCAATTCTTGGCATTTTTCATAGAAATTACCCTGGAAACAAAAAATGAAGGCTGAAATGTTGGCTCTTGTCTTAACTCCAGTTTGCATGAAAAAAGATAGCTTTGCTGTGGGACTAGTAGAATTTTAAGGATTACTCTCAAACTAGTTTTAAGATGCTCTATCATTTGGAACCTGTATTACAAAGCAGGTGTGGCTGTGATGCTTTTCTTCTGAGGGTCCCTTGTGTATACTTTTGTCAGCATATTTAAAACACGAGGGTTCTTGTTAACGATAAAATCAACCTAGATCATAGAATTTTCAAAAGCTTTGCAACATTTTCCATGTGTGGCCTTTTTTTCTGTATCAGCAAACTAGTTGCTCCTTTTCAAGCCGAAATTCCTGTCACATTTTAGTCACTACCAGCCTTTTTTTTTTTTTTATAATCAGATCTTTAGTGGCTTAGAGTTCTGGAGTCTGAGAAGTCCAAGAGTTGTGAGCATTCTGAGAATATATAAGCTTCAAGTCAGTGACAAATAGAACACATTTTTTTTAAATATTAGGTAATCAAAACCATGTTTAAAACCAAGCCAGTGGGGAAAAACAATTTTATTTAATTTTATGCTTCAAATTCATATCTACATAAATTTGTCTTTACGTTATCGATATTTAACTTGGGCAGTAATTTGGAGAAATACACCTTAGCCATCTGCTTACCTGCTTAGGCATCAGAAGAGACACCAATTAGAAAATAGGGCATTAACGGCCGGGCGCGGTGGCTCACGCCTGTAATCCCAGCACTTTGGGAGGCCGAGGCAGGTGGATCACGAGGTCAAGAGATCGAGACCATCCTGGTCAACATGGTGAAACCCCGTCTCTACTAAAAAAAAAACAAAAATTAGCCAGGCATGGTGGCACGTGCCTGTAGTCCCAGCTACTCGGGAGGCTGAGGCAGGAAAATTGCTTGAACCCAGGAGGCGGAGGTTGTGGTGAGCGGAGATCGCGCCATTGCACTCCAGCCTGGGTAACAAGAGTGAAACTGTCTCAAAAAAAGAAAAGAAAGAAAGAAAATAGGGCATTAACAAAATTTTTTAACTGACCCACATGCTTTTTTAACTTAATATTGGTTTCACTTATATTTAAGCATTTACTCTTAAGGTTGGCAAACATGTTATCAATGTAGTATGCAGGGGTTTGTCTTTTGCATAAGTAGTCTGTTGGATGGCCACCCACCCTTGACCAAAGAAAAACCAAACTATACTCTAAACCACCTGTATCCTAGGTTAGAAGATTATGAAAGCCAAAAATCTGTAAGGTTGGAGGGACCCTTTAGTTAATCTTTGGGCTTAGTGGAGGAAAAAAATAATAGTCCCATACTGCATTTCACATCTCTTAAAAATAGTTTTAGCAGCTTAAACCTTTTTAGTTATAAAACTTATTACACTAGAATTTGCTTTGAAATATAGTTTACAACCAAATCAAGTATAACATACATACACTGGCACTTCAGCACAAGGGCACACTTTAAAAACAAATTATTTTAGACCTTTAAAACTAGGCCATACTATAAAAAACAGTCCACGGTCTTACATTCAGCAAATTCATACTAAAATATCCCATTTTTGTAAGATAAAGGCCAAGAAAACTTTACATATGCTACAAGTTCATTACAGGTATTTACATGGCTCTTTCTCCCCTAGGTACTTAAAATTTTCACATTATACAGCTCCCCAAAGCCAGCTTTGCAGGAATGATGAGGCCAGATCACTATTAGAATAGCTTGTGCAGTGCTGCAATACAAAAATGTATTTTGAAAGCTATAGAGTGACCATTAAATACTGTTAAAAAATGGTTTTGGTGTATTTGTTGGCAGACACTTAATCCACTACATTTAATAAACAGGGCCATTGGGGTGTACTATGTCTCATTCTAATGAGCTCCAAATGGCCTTTCCACCCACTGTATAATTCACAAAAATATAATTATTTTAAAAAATTCACATTTTCTTTGAGCAGTGCATCAGATTGTTAGCATAGTACTGATTCGGGTGTTTCCAGTATACTAAACTTGCAGATATTTACCTAATTCTGAATCCTTGTTAGACGCTTATAATCCTGTTCACCAACAACAATCTGGTCCATGAATGATAAATTACTATCTTCCCCTAACGACAGAAAAAGCTGATTCCTTTACCACTCCCCAAATCTAAACTTGGCTGGTTTCCCCTTAAAAGTTACTCAGTTGAGAACACTTAATATCAAGTACAATATTAATTTAAAGTTGCACTGATACTACCATTACATCACAGTGCACACAACACATAGGTGAGATGCAGTCTATATTTTTTACATTAATTAGCAGTTCTACACAAATAGATTAACTCCCTGGTGAATTTGTTTCAGACCAGTTGACAACTATCCATAAACATAACTAAAGTTAAGCAGAAGTACTTTGTCTTATTTTATACCTGTACTTTAAGTAAGGTTTTAAGTTGAAATGTCATTATTTCCTTGTCTGAAGGATTAAAGGAAACGGGGACCCAGTGGCTTGGTGGTTTGGGAAGAACACTTGGTGATGGCGGCTCACTAAATTTGGCACCAGCATAGTTCTGATTAGCTTGAGATTTAAAAAGTAAGCTGGGACCTGATAAGCTAGAGTTCCAACTTTGATTACTTGGAAAATTTTTGTTCTTTCCCCCGTTTTGCATGGCCTGCCAAGCAGCTGCTGATGAGTTATAACCATGTCCTCTTTCTTTTTTCTTATGAACAATCTTCATCTGGGAATTCTGATCCTTGGTCTTCTGTCTGTTAAGCTGTTGTTGGTTCTTACTAACATTTCTAGATTGAGGCGCTGGAATGTTATACCTCTCTCCACCACCCATCTTCAGCTTCTTTGTCACCTACAAATGAAATGGAAACAAATATTGAGTAAAATTCCGTTAAGAAAAGTTCAGAATCTTTAAGAAGCTTCTATGGCTCCAACTTACAACTCCAGATATTTTGGATGAGACTCAGTAATAGACTACTCAGCTACTTTAACTCAAAAAGCAAGCTGTTCAGACTCCAGTATATGCACAAGCTTTATTATACTTTCCCTAAGAAAAATGAGCTTACCCACAAATCTGCATAATCTATTTTAAAATAAAAACAATTGCTTTCGAGTGGATCCATCATAAAATGTTTGCCCATTATGATGTTAATTTGCTTACCTTTCAGTCTGCTTTTCAGATTGCAGGATTTCCAATACCTGTCCTCTTCCTTGCTGCCAAGCCCAAGATAACAAGTGTTGCTTTCTGACAGATCCTTTCCTTTGTCTCAATACAGAAGTTTTCATGGGCCGATCTGCTGAGTTCACCCTAGGAGCTGAGGCCCACATCTGAGTCTCCTCAGCACACAAGTTTGAGAGAAGTCCTAGCTAGAAAAGTAAAGATTCTTTCATTATTTCCAAAACACGTTGAGAAAGTTATCATTTAGATTTACTATAAAAATCGTTGAATGTAAAAAAGGCTACTTCCAGAACTGAAAGGTAGAAAATGTGTGTTAAGAAGGCTTTCTTTGACCTCATAACCACCACCACTTAAAAAAAACTCTTCACCCTTGAGATCCAGTCACTCCTGGGGAATTTTTTGGAAGTGTCTCCAAGTCCCGTGGTAAGTTTCTATCTTTTTCCTGGGAAAGACGTCCAAATTCTCTCGCGTATAAAATCAAATAAGGAACTGTTAGCTGTTAAGGGTGATACCAAAAAATTGTTTCTGGCGGATTTTCTAAAGAGACCACGTTTTTAAACTCCCACCAGAATTTTCCAGTCTTTCGACACACGCCACATCCATCTTCAGTCTCTCGGAACATGCAGACATCATGCAGTATTTCCTTTGGTTATGAACACCCTCGCCTCCTCCCCGTCTTAAAATAACAAGTTCTCACAAGCCCTAACAGTCTAAGCCCATCTTAAATATATAAAAATGTCTCCCTAGAAGGAACAGCTCAAAGTTTTAATCTGATGTTCCAAGAAAATAAGTTACCAAATATTTAAGCCCCCTTCCTTTCAAAGGGGTAAGATTGCTTTCCAGACAGAATAACCACCCTTAATAAATTACCATTTCCGGGCTGTGAGTCATTCACAACTCAAACCCGGAAAACTCGCCTCCTCCGACGCCACACCGGCTTGGCTTCCCAGTGGCCCCATCTCTCCGGAGCCGCAGGGGTCGCGGCGCTGCGCCCGCCCGCGCCCGCCCAGGTGCCCGGATCTCGCCTCCGCTTGCCTCCTTTCCCCAACAATGGGGAGTGCGGCCACCAACATGGCTGCGCCGGGGGCGCAGCCGCCACTCACCGACTTCAAGCTCGGAACTACGGCGGCAGCGGCTCCCTCTCGACGTCGAAGCCCCCCTCCCTTTCCAGGGAGAGACGAGGCACGGACCGACAAAGCCCGCGGGCACCGATGAGCGCGCTGCCCGCCACTCCAGCTTCTACAGACCAACCTTCTCCTTCTGCCTCTACCGACAAAATGGAGTCGGCAGCGACCGCAGAAGCAGGGCCGGGAGGCTCCGCGGCCAATCAAAACACGACGGCGCGGACCTGGCCAATGAGAAGCGGACCACCGCCTGTTGCTGGGGCAGGGCAGGGGCGAAGCGGGGGAAGTGGGGCTGCCGACGGTTTGAAATCCGCCTGGGGATGAGGAGCATGCTGGGAGTAACTGCTGGGTCCGCCGGTCTCTCCGGCCCTGCCCCGGCTGCCTCCCGGAGTCGCTGGTCCGGGCCGCTGGATTTTGGCTCTTCTTTCCGCTCGGCTCTCCTGCGCGCGGGCTCGCCGCCCTTGGAACTGCCCCGGGGGAAAAGACTGACAGGCGGGAGACGTTTGGTTCTTGACTTAGGGCCACTGAGTCACGTAGCCTGTATTGATAGAGAATACTCCGGAAAGCCGCTTGTCAGGGCCCAGCCCCCGTCTCCCTCGGGCCTCGGCTTCTGGGTTGCCTCTCCCCAACCCACAATCCCGCGTCCGAAGCCGGAGCTTCCCCGCGGTTCCCTCCGGGGCCCCCACCCTCCAGCCCCGCGATTACTCAGAAGTTGCCTCCTTGCGCAGGCGGTTCAGACACCGGGCCAAGTCAGTCACTTCCTCCTTGGTGGCCCCATTGGTCCTTAAGTTCAATTAGAGCCCTTCGCGCGCCTTGTTAAGTTTCTGTGGCTGCAGCTCTCTCCACCCACACACCCTCGAGGGCCACAATCGGTTTTGTTTTTCTGAGCACAGCGCCTCGCGCGTTGCGAGTGCACAGTAAGTTTGCTGAGAGAATGAGGGCAGCTCTCTTCCCCTTTCTGCCCCGCTCGTTAAGTGAAGAAAGGGAAGAGTATGTTGTTAGTTGATTATACCAGCCAGATGCGGTTAAGGTGAAAAGAGCAATTTCTTTGGAGTAAATGTATATGCAACCCAATGTGAATCTTTTCAAAAAGAACACTAATTTCAATGAGCATGAATAATTCTGGGATAAACAATACAAAATCAGTCCCATTACATTCACAGTTCGTTCGTATACACACATAAGTTTATGTTACAGGATTTGTATTTACCAACTTTATAAATCTCACGTAATTCGTTTTTTGTTTCTTTTTGAGACGGAGTCTCGCTCTGTCGCCGAGGCTGGAGTGCAGTGGCTCAGTCTCAGCTCACTGCAAACACTGCCTCCTGGGTTTAAGCGATTCTCCTGCCTCAACTTCCTGAATACCTGGAATTACAGGCGCCCACCACCACACCCGGCTGATTTTTGTATTTTTAATAGAGAGAGGGTTTCACCATGTTGGCCAAGCTGTTCTCGAACTCCTAACCTCAGGTGATCCGCCTGCCTCAGCCACTCAAAAGTGCTGGGATTACAGGCGTCAGCCACCGCGCCCACCCTGTGATTCGTTTTTTAATCTTCAGTTTTTTTTTTTTGCCACTGTCATCCCCCACCTCCCAGTCTCACCCAAATTCCTATATTCTAGCCATTGAATCTTAAGAAAAGTTACTACATCTTAAAAGATGCAGCTTGTTCATCTAATTTGATAATAAAGAGGTCGTTTTGAGCATAGGGACTTTCTGGTGCTAATTATAGTCAAATAAGAAGTATGTAGTAAACCAACAACTGTCTTAGTGAAAGCGTAATCTGTTTCCAAACACTCAAGAAGTTTGTTTAGATGTCTGGTCAGCTGTGTTTAATGAATTTTTAATGGTGGTGTCACTTCAAAAAAACTCACTTCCTGGCCAGGCGTGGTGGCTCACGCTTGCAATCCCAACACTTTGGGAGGCCGACGCGGGCGGATCACCTGAAGTTGGGAGTTTGAGACCAGCCTAACCAACATGGAGAAACACCATCTCTACTGAAAATACAAAATTAGCGGCGCATGGTGGCACATGCCTGTAATCCCAGCTACTCAGGAGGCTGAGGCAGGAGAATCACTTGAACCTGGGAGGCAGAGGTTGCAGTGAGCCGAGATTGCACCATTGCACTCCAGCCTGGGCAACAAGAGCAAAACTCTGTCTCAAAAAACAAACAAACCAGGCGCGGTGGCTCACGCCTGTCATTCCAGCACTTTGGGAGGCCGAGGCGGGCAGGTCACAAGGTCAAGAAATCAAGACCATCCTGGCCACCATGGTGAAACCCTGTCCCTACTAAAAATACAATAATTAGCCGGGTATGGTGGCATGCTCCTGTAATCCCAGCTATTCGGGAGGCTGAGGCAGGGGAATTGCTTGAACCTGGGAGGCGGAGGTTGCCGTGAGCCGAGATCAAGCCACTGCACTCTAACCTGGGCGACAGAGCGTCTCAAAAACAAAGAAACACCTGTAATCTCAGCACTTTGGGAGGCCAAGGCAGGAGGATCATTGAGCTCAGGAGTTTGAGAACAGTCTGGGCAACATGGCAAAACCCCATCTTAACATGGCGAAACCCCATACAAAAAATTAGCTGGGCATGGTGGCACACACCTGTAGTCCCAGCTACCTGAGAGACTAAGGTGGGAGAATCACCTGAGCCCAGGAAGTAGAGGCTGCAGTGAGCTGTGATCATGACACCGCTCTTGGGTAAGAGTAAGACACTCTCAAAAAAAAAAATTCATCTCTTCAGCCACTCTGAATTTTATCTGCATAAACACACACATAACATTGGAAATGTATAAACACACACACATAGTTTATCCTTACTCTGCCCCCCATCCTGTGCTAAATTATTTTGCTTACATTATTTCATTTAATCTTCACAATAATGTTGTGGGGTAGGAGCTGTTTTGGCCCCCACTGTACCGATGAAGAATCTGAAGCTCAGACAGTTGGAAGTTGAAAGCCGGACACTGGGATTCAAGAGCCCAGGCTCAATATTCCCTGCAGCATCTGTGCTCCCAGCGCCTAAAAGGTATTTTGCCCAGAGCAGACACGACTGACTGTTGACTGGGCTGCCGGGGCTGTTTGGGCAGCAAGAAGCCTCTGTCCTACCATCTGGCAGAACCAGTTTCTTTGCCAGAAGGTCAGAGTCAGGATACCCTAGGGGAAAGCACTGTTACAGCTTTTACCACATCCCAGACTCCCGGCATCCTCTCCAGCCTCATCATTCATTAGTATTTACCAAGTGTCCTCAACAGCTCAGGATTGAAGAGAAGTTAAAATAATCCCCCTTTTTTGGGACATCTGATACAGCCTCTGCCAGTCCCAAGTGGTCTTTAAACTCAGATCCACCAGCACAATCCAATTAGCGGTTCTCAATTCAAATAGGAAAATGTTGATGCCAACAAACAGCTCTTAGGATATAGCTCACCTGGACTGGAAGCCAAATGCAAAATAAATACATGGATGTTTAATACAAAACATTTAGCAAAGACTTATCTGGTGCCTACTTTGTGCCAGGGGCTATGCCATGCCCTGGGGATACAACAGTGAAGGAGTCTCCATCCTGGCCCTAAAGGAACCCAAAAGCTGATTCCTTTACTGTTTATCAGAGGGGGAAACTGGTGTCTGGGAAGATTTATTCCCTCCCTTCTTCCCCTGAGAGTCAAGATCAGGCAATGCCAAAATCAACCTGCTAACCCCAGCAAGGAGGTGCAGGTTACAAACATTGCGACTGGACCCTGCAAATCAAGTAGAAAAGGAGGGAGACTCTCACAACTTGCTAAAATTGTTTCACTGGAGGCTCTGTTTTGAGCTATGTATCAGTGGCAACCAAAACCAACAAAATTATTAGGAAAGCATTACCTACCTAATCTGTAAAGTAGAAGTGGTGCAAAAAAAAAAGTGTTTCTGGGCCGGTCGAGGTGGCTCACGCTTGTATCCCAGCACTTCGGGAAGCCGAGGCAGGCAGATCACCTGAGGTCAGTAGTTTGAGACCAGCCTGGTGAACATGGTGGAAACCCCGTTTCTACTAAAAATACAAAAAATTAGCTGGCATGGTGGCATGCATCTGTAATCCCAGTTACTCGGGAGGCCAAGGCAGGAGAATCACTTGAACCCAGGAGGCGAGATCCCACCATTGCACTCCAGCTTGGGCAACAAGAGCAAAACTCCATCTCAAAAAATAAATAAATAAATAAAAACTGTTTTTGAAAGCCCAGCTTTCGGGTAGAGACAAGTTGTAGGCTGAGGCATACAACCCCACCTGTGCCAGGGTGGTTGGAGCAATCACTCAGGTTTGCCGTGGCTTTGGAATAAGTCTATAATAGAATTGACTGGTTTTCAGGCTGAGTCTGTTTCTTCATCTGTAGAATGGCAGTCTTCCCTGTCTTGTAGAGCTCATGGTAGGAGCCAATGAAATAATGAATGTAAAGCACTTTTATGATGTGGATTTAGAATATACCTGTAATCCCAGCAGTTTGGGAGGGAAAGACAAGAGGATCACTTGAGCCTGGGAGTTCGGGACCAGCCTGGGCAACGTGGTGAAACTCCATCTCTACAAAAAATACAGAAATTAGCTGGGGGTAGGGGATGGTGTGCCCCTGTGGTCCCAGCTACTTGGGAGGCTGAGGTGAGAGAATTGCTTGAGCCCGGAATGTCGAGACTGCAGTGAGCCGTAATCACACCATTATTCTCCAGCCCGGGCAACAGAGCAAGACCCTGTCTCAAAAATAAATAAACACAACATGCTAAAAATGTTAGGTGCTATAATAATATCCCCCAACTCCACCCCCACCCTATCATGTTCATTTCAAAACAAAACCTGGTTTGGTTCTTTTTCTCCTTCAAGTTCATATATGAAATCAGATGGTCAACTTTGAATGTTTGCAGGTCTGTCAGCTCAGGGCTTAATTCAGTTTGAAGAAGAAAGCAAATTCTTGGAACCTGCCAGAAGAGTGAAAGGGAACACCTGCCCAATGTTTCAGTGTGCCTCAGAGCTCTGATCTTGTTGCCAAACTGATTTCAAAACACACAGCCCTTGCCCTACCATGAATTCATTTCCTGGGGAAGCATCTGCTGCCTCCCTGCTTGCTCAGACATTCCTGAGAAGGGTCAAATCTGTTCTTAACCATTGCAGCCATTTCAGTCTGATTACTAAATGGGGCATAGGAAGTCAGTGCTGAACTCCCACGCCTTCTGTTGACACTGATCCCGGGGTCCAACCTTCAAGACCCTTAAAGGATTCTGATGCCCTGACCCCATCCCAGAATCAGAATCTTTGAGCACAGGGGTGTGGCTATTCCAATCCAGCTGATTCCAGCGTCTCACTCTAGTTGAGAACCACTGCTTTCAGTTTTACTAAGGGCAATCCCCTGCTATGAAGGCATATTTATGAAGGAGACCCCCTTTGTCCTAATACCAAGTATTATCACCAACTTTGAGAATTACATAGGACAAAGAAGTCAGAAACTAGCTCTTGAACACCCAGAGTTATTTAGATTAGCTTTTTAAAAATTTTTTTTATATATAAATAAAAAATATGGAACGCTTCACAAATTTGCGTGTCATCCTTGCACAGGGGCCATGCTAACCTTCTCTGTATCGTTCCAATTTTAGTATATGTGCTGCCAAAGCGAGCGCTTAGATTAGCTTTTAAAAGCGTTTTTCATGCAGGTGGACTCCCCAGCTTGGCCATGGGTTCCTTGCTAGTTCATTGACACCACCTATCTAATTCTTGGCCCACTCCAGGGTCTTGGCCCCAGTCCCCAGGACAGAAGCTGGCTGAACAGAGAGACAGTCAGCTATCTTGAGAGGAATGGCTGAAACAGATTGAGACTGATAACTTACATTGGTAGGAAGAGGAAATCTGGAAGACCTACTGCTCATCCCCTCAAAAATAATGGTATATTGGAGCCATCTACTTATATGTAAAACCATAACAATGCCTATCCCCCAACTATTCACACCCATGGCATGAGTAAGAGACATGCCATCCCCAGCTCAGAAACAATGGGAGGCTCTAAAGAGAATCAAAGGAGACATGAAACCACTGAAGCTCCCACACAGTGTTTGCTTGACAACATTCTCCAGATTCCTGCAAAATATGCTTGCTTTATTGCTTTCTACCTTTTTCTCTTTGTGTGTGTGTGTGTGTGTGTGTGTGTGTGTGTGGTGTATGTGTGTGTTTTTTGAGATGGAGTCTAGCTCTATCGCCCAAGCTAGAGTACAGTAGTGCAATCTCAGCTCATTGCAACCTCTGCCTCCCGGGTTCAAGTGATTCTCCTGCTTCAGCCTCCAGAGCAGCTGGGACTACAGGTGCCCATCATCACACCTGGCTA
>PVKV010035706.1:0-16334 GCA_004027835.1 Alouatta palliata
GAGGCAAGAATGATCATTTCAAAACTCAAAACTAAGCCACTCTTGGTCAGGCACTGTGGCTCATGCCTGTAATCCCAGCACTTTGGGAGGCAGAGGTGGGAGGATTGCTGGAGCCCAGGAGTTCAAGACCAGCCTGGGCAACATAGCAAGACCCCTTCTTTAGAAAAAACAAAACCAACCTAAACCACTCCCCTGCTTAAAACTCTTCAACAGTTCCTGGCTGTTTTTTAAAATCAAAATTAAACTTCGGAAGCCTTGCAGTGTCTGGCTTGTTTCCTCTTCTCCCATCTTACTCCATCCAGTCATGCTAGTCTTTAATTGCCATGGTCTCTCGGCCCCCACAGAACCTTTGCATATGCTATTCTGGATGCTTACTATGTTCTTCCCTGTCGCTTCCCCACAACTAATTAAAAGCTGTTCAAAGGCCAGGCATGGGGACTCACATCTGTAATCCCAGCACTTTGAGAGGTCAGGGTGGGCAGATCACTTGAGGTCAGGAGTTCGAGACTTGCCTGGCCAACATGGCAAAACCCCATCTCTACTAAAAATACAAAAACTAGCTGGGCCTGGTGGTGCATGCCTGTAGTCCCAGATCCTTGGGAAGCTAAGGTGGGAGAATTGCTTGAACCTGGGAGATGAAGGTTGCAGTGAGCCGAGAACACACCACTGCCTGGATGACAGAGCGAGACTCTGTCTCAAGAAGAAGAAAAAAAAAAAAAAAAAAGCTGTTCATTTTTCAGAGCTCAGTTGAAACATCACTTCCTCAAAAAAGCTTTCCCTGAGCCTCAAACTTGGTTAGGTCTACCTCTCGCGCAGCGGCCTTTACCGCTTTTGTTTTTGTTTTTTTTTTTTGAGACAGAGTGTTGCTCTGTCTCCCAGGCTAGAGTACAGTGCTGTGATCTCGGCTCACTGCAACCTCCATCTCCCAAGTTCAAGCAATTCTCCTTCCCCAGCCTCCCAAGTAGCTGGGGTTACAGGCGCCCACCACCACACCTGGCTAATTTTTGTATTTTTAGTAGAGATAGGGTTTCACCATCTTAGCCAAGCTGGTCTCAAACTCCTGAGCTCGTGATCAGCCTCCCAAAGTGCTGGAATTACAGGTGTGAGCCACCATACCCGGCATTTTTTTTTTTTTTTTTTTTTAACTGTGACTCAGAGTATAGTATTTATTTACTTATAGTATTTATTTCCTAGCATACACATATGTAAACTGAATGATTCTTACCCTTACTATATGATACATATTTTCTATTATTTCAATTGAATGTGTCACAGAACCTTTTGAAGAAAAATCCTAATTCATAATCTCAGAACCATGTCTTTCTTTCAAAGCACTCAGCATACTTTTTATGATTGTTGAGGTAATATCTACCTTCCTCATTACCTGTATTCTGTATGAGGCTAGGGAGTATTTGGTATTTTGCTTAGCTTTAATAGGCACTTAATAAACATTTGGAATGAAACATAAATTGGTTGACAAGCACTTTTCCTTGTAGCACTTATCACAATTGTCTCTAATGACTCTAATTACCTGTTATAATCATTAAGCTTCTTCACTCTAAACTCAAACTCCAGGGGGTCAGGAATCCTGTCTGTTCACCCCTTCTTGCATCCCTAGCACCTAACCACAGTACCTGGAAAATGGTAAATAAAAAATCATTTCCCAAAGAACACAATTTAAATTCTGGTATCCAGACTGGCCAGCATGAATTAACAAAGCTGAGGAAAAGTGTCCACTGTTCGGCATATTTATGCACTCTAACTCCACTTGCTTCAGAGACCTCCATCTTTACTTCAGAAACTAAGAAAAACCAAATTTATTCCAAAAGGCAAATGAACTGCACTGGAAACATACTCTTCATGTGTGGCCAGATATGGCAAACCAGGAACTACTATGTGGATTCACAAAAAGGTAAACAGCTCATCATATGGAAATAGGTTATAGGTTCTAAGCATTAAAAAAAAAAATCTGGGACAAATAGGTGACAAAAAACAAATTCAGTTGATAACGTCCATTTAATCACTATTCCGTAAACCATTACTATTTCAGCATTCTCATTCCTTTCATATATTGCATATTATACTTATTTAAATGGAATAAGATATACTTTGCACTTACCTTGTAATTACCAGGCGAGCTTCCCTGCAGACAAAGCATGTATAAGTGAATAGCTACAACAGATGGTATAAGCCTAAGCTTCTTGTTACAAATGTCACATGGGCATAGGAGCATGAATGGTTTTAGAGCAATTAAGTTGGTTGGCTTGTAGCAGCAAATTCTTTGACATCATAAACTCAGCCACTTGGGCTAAATACCCTTAGTATTTAAGAACTAATCTCTTTCTCTCATAGCTTTCTAATGTTCTCTGTATTTACTGAATTTATTAAAAACAAAATGCTTCTGTAGTTTTTCTTTTTAAAAGTATTCCAGGTAATAATTTTAAAATGACAGAATTAAACTATCACTATATATATTTTTTTAAGAGATGGGGTTTCACCATGTTGGCCAGGATGGTCTCGATCTCCTGACCTGGTGATCCGCCCGGCTCAGCGTCCCAAAGTGCTGGGATTACAGGCGTGAGCCACCGCGCCCTGCCTGCAACTATCACGATTTTTGACTCCCCTCCCCATGAATGAATGAATCTAGGTCTTATCAGTGGTCGCTAACATCACAAGAGCCAAGATATTAGTGACTCCTGAATGGAAGTATACATCATGTCTGTGAAGTATTCCTTTCAGGAAATTCCAGTCCAAACGTGATCAAGCCTCTAGATCAGCACTATCCAATAGAAATATGAGATCCACATATTTAACTGCACATCTCAACTCAAATCACATTTCAAGTGCTCAAAAGCTGAATGTGGCTACTATATTGCACAGTACAGTTCTGTTTAACTATTCAATTACAGGATATAGAAGAAGAGAAGGACATGGCATTACAAGGATGCAACCAACAGTGTATGGATTTTATTTAGATCCTAATCTGAACAAAATATAAAACACATTTATCAGAGGGCAATTTGAACAATCACTGGGTATTTGTGATATTAAGGAGTTGTTATTCATTTATTTAGATGTGATAATTGTCCTGTGGTTAGATTTTTTTTTTAAATCACTTAAAGCTACAGACTGAAATATTTATGGATGAAGAAATTTGATGCCCGAGGTTTGCTTCAAAATAACCCACGGTGAGTGGAGGATGTACAGATGAAACGAGATTGGCCATGAACTGATAATGATTTGAAGCTGATGAGGAATATATGGAAAAAAATCATTGTACTATTTTCTGTACTTCTGAACATATTCGAAATTTTCCAAGTTAAAAAACAGAAGACTGTGGGATAAGATTACAGTAACAGCGCTCATATTCTTGAAAGTATAATTCATTAGACACTACTATGAGTCTCTCTAAACTTGAAAGAACCAGTGGCTGCTGCTACCACCACCACTAACACACAGGTAATAAACCAGGAAAATCCTACAAACAAAAACCAAACAACAAAAGCAATGCTTTCTTTTTGGGTTTTATTTATTTTTGAGATGGAGTCTTGCTCTGTCGCCCAGGCTAGAGTGCAATGGCATGATCTCAGCTCACTGAAACCTCTACCTCCTGGCTTCAAGCAATTCTCCTGCTTCCGTCTCCCAAGTAGCTGGGATTACAGGTGCCCACCACCACGCCTGGCTAATTTTTGTCATTTTTAGTAGAGACAGGGTTTTGCCATGTTGGCGAGGCTGGTCTCGAACCCCCAACCTCAGGTGATCCACCCACCTCAGCTTCCCAAAGGGCTGGGATTATAGGCATAAGCCACAGCACCCGGCCTGCTCACTCACTTTATTAAAACCTTGCAAGGGCCAAAGGAAAAAGGGAATATTTTTTTCTCCATCTGTGGCAGCAGATTTCCTGCCCTCACAGCAGATGTCTTGGTGGCAAGGCTGTCCGGACACCAAACACACATAGCACAATTCATCTTATTTCTACTCTTCCTACATCTCATCAGAGAGCAAATGGTGGCGATTTCTAACAAAAAGGCACAGAGGATTGCAGGGTTCTATGAGGCTAATCATATCAGATTTTAAGATTTATAAGATCACACACACATTTTGGAGAAAAGTAGCCCTCATTACCTATCTGTGAACTCTATATAACATATAATGTATAAATTAATGCAAATTAAACAACAGAAAAGGGACAAAGGCATTAGTATCTTGCACCCAAAATCTTCCAACTACAGTACATGACGTCATTTCCAAAACTGATGGTATCCTTGCCTATCCAGACTTGGATTTTGCAGATGAACTTTGGCTTTTAAGATTCACATTCCCATAACAAATGCCTGCTTAATAAATCTGAACTTTTAAATGAAAATATGTTTCATCAATGTGAAAGTGTGTGTTAAGTGATTTAGAAGGCAACAAATTGGCAGCAAAGGCAAAAACTAAAAAATAAAAAAGATTTTTATTTCATTTTTTAAAAATATAAATAACTAATTGGCAAAAAACCAAAACAGAACCAAAAAAATGATGTTATATGAGTGATCATCTCCAAGCACAACAGCAGTTATTAATGAATATAAAACATCAGTTTTATTATTTTTGTTTGCTTTCCCCCCCGATTTGACTATACAGATGTTTTAGAAGCTTGAGTTCCTAAGATAATTCCATAGCTACACTGGCATCAGGGAAATATCCTTGGCGATTCTGAACTAGACCCTTAGAAACGTAAAAAAACAGGTGCTTTCATTAGGATCCTTCTAACATGGAAAAAATACAGCCATCGTCCATTAAAACACAGTCCAATTTGGGTACTCTTAAGGTTTTGCAAGTTCTCCACATGAAAATAAAACTAGGCCACCGTCTTTTCTGGCAACTCAGTCTACAGCCACTGCCATCTTCCTAACTAGCAGCCTCCCAAGCTGCACACAAACTGGGATTAACAAAACCAAAGACAACATATTTTTGACCTTTCTTCCTAGAAGTCAAAGGGCTCTTCAGGTGGAAAAGGTCAGGAGGTTCTGCATCAAGCTTGCCTTCACACTCACAGTTAGTGGAAGGGCCGTGCAGTCTACCCATCACACATCTGTATTGAGTGTCTGACTGTACTTACCCATCACCACACAAGGAAGTTAGAGTAAATTAACAAGTCACTCTGGACCAAGCCCCTCAAAACAGAGGCAAATCTGGTGAACCAAGGTCATTCAGTGCCTGTGGTAATAACCTCAGTTCACCTAAGTCCTTTCCCGAAGAACCACATTAATCTCCAGATTCAAGAGGCACCTCTGGCCAGCACAGAGCAGAGAAGGAAAGCACAACCTCAGGGTAGGGGAACGCCACATGGAATTTAGAAGTTGCAGTTTAGTCTACAGCAAAAGATGGCAGCATCACTAATATTTAGAGCTGGAAAGAGCGTTGGCTGGACCACACTCCTGGAGCATCTCTACTAATGCAGCTTAACAGCAGTTGCCCAGATGTCGTTGCTGGGGAGCGGGGGAAGGACCCATCCTTGGGGAACGAAGTTGCCTTTGGGATGATCGGATGGCACCAGGTACTGATCCCAATCATGCCTTAATAAGAACATTACAGAACAACTGTTTATTTCTGTTTTATTCCAGATAAGACGTTCAGCAACTGAATATTCTAAGACTTGGCTTTCAAATGACTGATACACTAACTTCTTAGTGAACTTGATTTCCAGGCATCGAGAAAATGACTATATTTTTTAAATGTACACATAAAAGGAAGAAAAAATCTGAAGAACTTATAACCTTATGGATAACCAAATAATAAAGTCAATCCTCATTATTTGCAGATTGGGTATCTGCATATGTGCCTACTAACTAAAATTTATTTTGCAACCCCCAAATCAATCACTTGTGGCCCTTTCATGGTTACTAGCAGACACACAGAGTGGCAAAAAAATCTGAGTCATGAAAATGCAGTTACCAGCTGAGGTCAAAGAAGGCAATAATTCCTCTGCCTTTTTTTCAGCTCCTATTAATATAAACGTGTTCTTTTCTCTATTTAGTGCCACATTTTCCACAATTTTGTGCTTTTTACTGACGACTTTGCTGTTTAAAATGGCCCTAAGTATAGTGTTCCTAAGTGCAAGAAGGCTGTGATAAGCTTTGTGAAGAAAATGTGTCAGGTAAGCTTCATTTAGACATGAGGTATAGTGCAATTAGCTGCGAGTTCAATGTTAATAAATCAACAACATATATTAAATAAGGTGTCTTTTTTTTTTTTTAAAGATGGGGTTTCACCATGATGGCCAGGCTGGTCTTGAACTCCTGACCTCAGGTGATCCACCCACCTCGGCCTCCCAAAGTGCTAGGATTACAGGCGTGCGCCCGGCCATAAATAAGGTGTCTTTAACAGAAACACACATACAATAAAGTGTTGACAAAAACATTGTGACCAGAGGCTCACAGGAATCTACCTGTGTTTCCTTTAGGAGTGATGCTCAGTATTCTGAAATCAGTGTTTGCAGTGACTTTAGAGAATATAGCTGTCATGAATAATGAGAATTGACTGTACTTATGTTTAAAAGCTAAAACTTGTACAGTAGCAAAAAATAAACTTTTCCAGAACATAAACTTGATATGCTAAAGAGCATTCTTTCATAAGAACCACAAACAGCTGAGGTTTAGAAGGGACATTAGAGATCACTTAGTTCAGGGATTTTCAAACCACACTCTGAAGATCCCTATGCCCCAAGCAGATGTTTGGGGGAAATCTGGAAACAACAAATTGCTTCTAGGCAACAACAGATTTATACTGCCTCAGGAATCCATTCATTCCATTTATCTCACATATTGTTTCCCCAAAAGACTACATTTTGGAAGAGTGCTGCTGCTCAAGTTTGAAGGCCACAGTCTAGTCCACTGTCTTCATTTTACAGGTAAGGAAAGAGAGACCCAGAGAGCTGAAAACTTTGCCCAGCTCCTTCAGAGCTGCAGATTCAGATGAGCCTCTTTGTTCCCACGTTTCTGGGCTTTGACCTGTAAGCTCAGAAGTCAGCATGGGTCTTAAACCATCTCCACAGGCAAGTACACAGTGGAGGGTTTCTTCTTCCTGGGTCTAGTTAGCACCAGAATAGAATTCAGAAAAGGAAACCAATGCTTTAAATCAATATAACATCTATAACATGGGAAAATACAAAGGGCAAGTCACAACCTGAGTTTGTTTCTTTCACCTATAAAAATAGGGACATCAACTTCTCAAAAATTCATGAGGACTAAACAAGATGTATGCAGCATCCGTGGAACATGAAAACATTACAAACCCATAATATTTTTTTAAGTTTCATGAGGAACTTAGAAAAAAGACAGTAATAGACCTCAACAATGTAAGCACTTTATCAAGTGCTTCCTGCTACCTAAGGGAAAGACAATGCAGAGCCTGCCCCTCTGACCTGATCTGAATGAGCGCTGGCAGGGAGTGCTCAGCTTGGAGGTAAAACTGTCGGAAGGGCTCCAAGAGATGAGCAAGTGGGAACTCGTCTGAAAGACAAAAGCACAATACCATGTTATCATGCTTGACATCCACAGTGTATTTCTCAAGGCAAGGTGACTGAGCCTATGATGATGACAGCCTGAGCAAATGTGTTTCATCTGTATCCATGAGTTCTATGATACAGAACTGCAAATCTGGAAGGTGTCATTTGTTGCCTACCTCTTAGCTTAAGTTGAGATCACCCATGATGAGAAGAGCTATCAATCTAGCATGTTCATTTTCTCCACTGGTTATAGACCAACATACCTGGATCCCCAAACAACTTGGACTCAATTTCACATTTCTGAAGTAAAATTTTCTCTTTTTCTTTTCTTTGTTTCTTTTCTAATTCTCTTTTCCTCTCTTCTTCTTGTTCTCCTTCCAGCATAACCCTGAGGGCTCTCTCTTCAGCTTCATACAATTCAGAGCGCTTTTTAATGAGTTTTCTCAGTCGCTGAAGATGATGCTCAAAAGTCTCATCTGCTGAAGCTGGAGGACAGACCCCTGGGCAGAAAGAACGAAGTGGCATTTTATTTATTTATTTATTTTTAAGACAAGGCCTCACTCCCTCACCCAGGCTGGAGTACAGCAGTGCAACCACAGCTCACCGCAACTTCAAACTCCTGGGCTCAAGGGATCTCCCACCTTGGCTTCCGAGTAGCTAGGGCTACAGGTGTGCACCACCGTGCCCGGCTTGGAGACAGGGTCTCACTCTGCTGCCCAGCCTGCAGTGCAGTAGCATGACCACGACTCACTGCAGCCTCCACCTGCTGGGCCCAAGATATCCTCCCACCTCAGTCTCCCAAGTAGCTGGGACCACAGGCATGTGCCACCGCATCTGGTCAATTTTTTTTATTTTTGTAGAGATACGGTCTCCCTATATTTCTCAGGCTGGTCTTGAACTCCTGGTCAAGCAATCCTCCTGCCTTGGCCTCCCAAAGGGCTGGGATTGCAGGCCTGTAATCCTGTGCCTGACCTACCTGGCTAATTTTTACTGTGCCTGATCCTAGCTGGCTAATTTTTAAATTTTTTGTATGGGGTCTTGCTATGTTGACCAGGCTAATCTCCAACTCTTGGCCTCAAGCAATCCTATCACCTTGGCCTCCCAAAGTCAGCCACTGCATCCAGCCCAAACGGCCTTTTACACACGTTTTCTTCAAAATTTGTGTTCTAATGAGCAGGTTCAAAGTCCTATCTATAGTATGTATTGGTTGGAATTTGGAAATTTTACCTAATCTTTAAGGTTCAATTTGATGTTTCTGAGTATTCAATTACTCTGACCCTCCCTTCGTTTCTCAACTCCTCCCTCTGGATCACAGCACTTAACGTCTGACTCAGTTTATTTCTAATGGTTTTGATCCTTCACTTGAAACAGTGAGCTCACTAAAGAGAGGAACTTGTCTTAAACTTCACTGTGAAATTCCCTCAGCATCAACTCCCAGACCTAAGTAATAAACAATTCTCCCTCTGACTGAATGTCAATTTTGGGAGTGCACACTTGGATAGTGAGGAAGATACACTGAAACCAGCCACACTAACCTTGCAGTCTGCTGTTTTGGTTTGCCCACGTGTAGCAATGAAAGCCCCATGTCCCAGTAAAACCACAACATTATCATCCTGATTTAACTATGAGGTCAGCTAACAGTACAGCCAACATATCTAAAGTCACAGCTGGGAAAAGACTGGTTATTAGCTGATATCAAATAAGTATTGCTAATTTTCTGGGTGTGACAATGGCATCATAGTTGATAATGAGTATTTATGTATTCTATTTTTGTGCATGTGTGAAATTTTTCGTAAAGTTTCATAAGAAAAAAGATTTTAACTTAATGAGGCCGGGCACAGTGGCTCACGCCTGTAATACTAGCACTTTGGGAGGCCGAGGTGGGTGGATCACCTGAGGTCAGGAGTTCAAGACCAGCCTGGCCAACATGGTGAAACCCCATCTTTAAAAAAAATAAATAATAAAGAAAGAAAAAAGATTTTAACTTAATGAATACTTGAGTGGACTGCAATTGTGCACTCACTACCATAATGGCCCTGTAAAGCTGCTAAATGAAATAAATGTAGACTGATGTGGGTATGATCTATCCTGTCAGTCCTTGAAAATTTTAAAGGAAAACATATATTTTTTTTTTTTTTTTTGAGACGGAGTTTCGCTCTTGTTACCCAGGCTGGAGTGCAATGGCACGATCTCAGCTCACCGCAACCTCCACCTCCCGGGTTCAAGCAATTCTCCTGCCTCAGCCTCCTGAGTAGCTGGGACTACAGGCACGTGCCACCATGCCCGGCTAATTTTTGTAATTTTAGTAGAGACGGGGTTTCACCATGTTGACCAGGATGGTCTCGATCTCTTGACCTCGTGATCCACCCGCCTCGGCCTCCCAAAGTGCTGGGATTACAGGCGTGAGCCACCACGCCCGGCCAACAAAGGAAAACATATTACCCAAGCATTTTAGCAATACCATGTACAGGGCCAGGCATGGTAGTTCACACCTGTAAGCCTAACACTTTGGGAGGCTGAGGCAGGCGGATGGCCTGAGCTCAGGAGTTCAAGACCAGCCTGGCCAACACGGTGAAACCCTGTATCCACTAAAAATACAAAAATTTACTAGGCATGGTGGCGTGCGCCTGTAGTCCCAGATACCTGGGAGGCTTAGGCAGGAGAATCGCTTGAACTCAGGAGGTGCAGGCTGCAGTGAGCCAAGATCATGCCACTGGACTCTGGCTTGGGCGACAGAACAAGACTGTCTCCAAAAAAATAAATTAAAAAGAAAGAATGCCAGATTCAAGAAAGAAAGAAAAAAATCCTAATCGCATTACCATAATCAACCATTTTATACTTTCCCATGTTCTCTTCAGGTCTTTTTGTCCATGTATGAGTAACTTCATATAGTTCAACGTTGTATGTATGGAATTTCCACTTCTCCCTGTTGATTTTATACATTCTTCTCCAATCTTCACAGTTATTTAATGGCTGTATCCTATTTCATCAAATCAACACACTAGAATATACTTTACAAGTTCCCTATTCCTGGACACTTAAGCTATTCCAAATGTCTTCTTATTGTACAGTGATACAATGAATACTCTTGGGCATGTTACTTTTTTCCTTCCAATGGATTTCTGTAAGAAAAATTCTCAAGAGTGAAAATCTTTGTGAATACTTTCAAGACTAAAAAGATGTGTTATAAAATGCTTCCTAAAAAAGCTATACATTTGCTCAGTTACCTAACACTTGACACAGAGAAGGTAATGAATAGATGCTTCTTCAATGAATGAATGATTTTCAACAGAGTTTGTTTGTTGTTCATTTTGAGACGGAGTCTCGCTCTGCTGCCAGGCTGGAGTGCAGTGGCGTCTCAGCTCACTGCAACCTCCGACTCCCTGGTTCAAGTGATTCCCCTGCCTCAGCCTCTCGAGTAGCTGGGATTACACACACGCACCACCATGCCCAGCTAATTTTTGTATTTTTAGTAGAGACAGGGTTTCACTCCGTTGGCTAGGATGGTCTCGATCTCCTGACATTGTGATCCACCCACATCGGCTTCCTAAAGTGTTGGGATTATAGGCGTGAGCCACCGCGCCCGGCCCTTCAACAGTATTTTAACAATTTATGCTGCAACTTGTGATATATAGTAGTGCCAGTTTTGAGCAGAATTTTCGGTTTGGGCTGATAAATGGCATAAAACAATGGTTTCTCAAAGTGAGTAGTTCTGTTTCTTACAAAGTTGTAATTTGGAGGTAGGATCCTTTCCTCCTTCAACCACTACAACTGAGTGGTGGTGGAACTCACTCTCAAGGCTAACATTTCTCCAGATGATTTTCTCATAACTGCTTTGCTTCAACAGGTTTCCATTCACTCATTCTCAAGTACAGAAACTCTACAACTCAAATTCATCTTCTACTAAATTGCCAGGCCAATATTTTTCAAGTATACACAAAATTCTTATACACTGACAAATTTAAGCTGTCACTCCTGTAATGATCTGATGGTTTTGTTTCATTACTTTACCTTTACAGGTAGTACAGGTTCCCCCCACTTCTGCCACTCACTGCCCTAGTCCTGCAGCTCCTGGACACACACGGCCTCTGCCTCTATTCCCCTTTAGCCACACGCTTGCAGTCTTGTTTAGTCTTTGGACCTTGGCATTAGCAGAAGAAATGTTCTGCCTCTTAAGTCTTAAACTTGATTATTGTCTTTTGGACTACAACTTTCTCCTGACAGGACTCTTAGTTCCTTCTCCCCAGACACCCATTTGGCAGCTTCATCAAAACCTCCCAACCTGATGTATCAGATTCTATCCTCCTGCCGCTCCTTCACCACAAAACTCACCATCATCCCACAAAGCAAAACCCCAACAGCCCCATGCTCTGTGCTTACCTGCCAGCTACAGCATTCCTGGAAGAGGTCATCTGATTGTGTGATCTGTTGCCAATATATATCAGCTGGACCCACAGATCTCCTTAAGCCCCACTTCTCTACTGGCACTCAGCGAACCATTTACCCTCTTTCCCAGAGAAAACAAGCCAGCAGGCAAGAAATCCTTCAAGTATCTGTCCCCACTTGCACTCACCTGCATCCCTACCCATCTTCACCTCCTTCATTTTCCTGCTTGTGTAATGTAAGATGGGTCCTTCTCCACTTAAGTTAATCCCTCCACCTGCGATCCGAATCGACCTACCTTCCAAGGGACCTTGAGCTTTCGACTATTCTTTCTGCTTCTCTTTGACCCTTTCCATTCTATTCACTCCTTCTCTCAGCAATTTTAAACATGCTTAAGTTTTCTCCATGACCCGAAGACACACACACCCCTCACCATCACCACTACCACACACGTTGCAAAGTACTGATCTTGCTCTCTCCTTTTCTTCACAAGCAATCTTTTAATAATTTGAATTTTCTGTTTGCTTTTTTTTAAATCTCCTATTCATTCTCTAACCTGTTGTAGTCTGGCTTCTGCCCCTACCAATCCACTGAAATGCCCCAGCATAGGTCACTAATGACTGGTTGGATACTAATTCCCATGGATGTTTCTTATTTCTTGATAATAAAAATAATAATAACATAAAACATGTATATAGCATTTATTGTGTGCCAGGACTGTTTTAAGCACTTTACACAAATTTATCAATTTAATCTTCACAACACCCCATGGGTAGGTACTATCATTACTCCCTTTTTGCAGATGAGGAAACCAAGGTTCAGAGAAGCTTAAGTAACCTGTCCAAGTGCATTAGTCCATTCTCATGCTGCCAATAAAGATATATCTGAGACTGAGTAATTTATAAAAGGAAGAAGTTTTTCATGCTGCCAATAAAGATATATCTGAGACTGACTAATTTATAAAAGGAAGAAGTTTAATTGACTTACAGCTCCACATGGCTGGGGAAGCTTCACTATCATGACAGAAGGTGAAGAAGGAACAGTCACATCTCACATGGCAACAGGCAAAGAGAGTGTGTACAAGGGAACTCCCCTATATAAATCTATTAGATCTTGTGAGACTTACTCATGATCACAAGAACAGCATGTGA
This sequence comes from Alouatta palliata, assembly GCA_004027835.1. Lineage (NCBI taxonomy): Eukaryota > Metazoa > Chordata > Mammalia > Primates > Atelidae > Alouatta > Alouatta palliata. Next base: position 13,027 of record PVKV010035706.1, read on the forward strand.
AAGACCTGTCTCCATGATTCAGTTACCTCCCACCAGGTCCCTCCCAGACATACGGGAATTACAGGAGCTATAATTCAAGATGAGATCTGGGTGGGGACACAGCCAAACCATACCACCAAAATTACACAGTCTCTCTAAGCACTTGCCACTTTCTAGAAGGAAGCGGGCAGTCTACCTTTCCCTCCCATCTCTCTGACCTCTCTTAAGTCTCTTTTTTGCTCTTCTCATTTTCTGTCTTGATTCTGACGTTTCTTATGATTTTGTCTTTCTGGCCCTCATCTCATGCTGTACAATCTCCTTAAGGTCATTCTGACTCATGGCTACAAGCTAATGAACTCTTATCCAGGATGCACCACACACATCTCAAACTCAACAGGTCCCCAGCTGAACTTCTCAACCCAAACCTGTTCTTCCTCCTGTTTTCCTTCTCACCAGGCACAGTGGCTCACACCTATAATCCTAAAACTTTGGGAGGGGCCAAGGTGGGAGAATCACTTGAGCCCAGGAGTTCCAGACCAGCTTGGGCAACATGGCAAAACCCCATCTATACAAAAAATTAAAAAATTAGCCAGGTGTGGTGGTGTGCACTTGTAGTCCCTGCTACTCAGGAGGCTTAGGTGGGAGGATTACCTGTGTCTGGGAGTATGAGGCTGCAGTGACCTAAGATTGCACCACTGCACTTCAGCCTGGGGACATTGCAAGACCCTGTGTTAAAAAAAAAATTATTAAAACCCACTTAGCAACTGGACCAAAAAAAAAAAAAAAAAAAAAGCTGTCTTCACTTATTCAGTAGATGAGGCTAGAACCTGGAAGTCATTTCATTTTTTTCCCTTTAGTTCCTGTACTCTGAGTTCCCTAAGTTATTTATTTATATGTACATGGGTCTATACATATACACTTTTATTCATTATCTCTCAATTCTCTGACTTTTCTCCCACACACTGACTCTCAGCATTCATTATCTCTCAATTCTTTGACTTTTCTCCCACACACTGACCCTCAGCTCATGCTTCCATACTATCTGTGCCCAACAGCCTTACCAGTCTCTCTGCCCTTCTCTCTCTCTCTCCTGGATGCTCCAAAACTTTCTCTGCTCTACTGGCACTGACCTTTGCCATCGTTTAATTTTAAAACTTTCAGTGGTTCCCCACAGCTTTAAGTGAGAACTCTAGCGTGGCCCATAAGACCATGCTACATAGTCTTTTTTGCAACATGGTCCTGCTTAAACATTCAGCCTCATCACTCAGCACTCACTTGGAGGTGCACACATCTTGAAGGGGGAGTTAGCTGCTCATTTTAAGTACACATGCAACCAGCTGCTACTTACCAAATCATTTTACACTCAAGTCCGTTAATACTACAAAGTTTGTTTATTTCTACAGATCATGATTTTCCTAAAATTTCCTCCTCCTTTTGGACCAAAGTGACGAAGATTAATATTGGGAAATGCTGGTAAACTCACCTGGCAGAAGTTTACTGAGCACTCACCTCATAGAGGATATGAGGTGGAGGAATATTAAATAATAGCTCTCAGGTTTTGCTTTCTAGTGAAAGAGAGAGACGGATAGACACAGCAGATGCTAACTTCCCTCTGACTTGTAAGTGCCCTGGAAGTACCACAATGGAGACATCTGTTGCTGAGGTCTGAATGTGAATTAGCCACTCTGAAGGCCGGTATGCAGAAACCAATCACTCAGCTAGCAAATAAGCCTGGCTGAATAGAAAATGGTCCCATTCCAACACAACTTTCTTAAGGGTCTAAAAGAATCCCTGTTCCTTGTTTGCTTTACTTCTTAGTTAGAATGGTGTATTTTAAACAACACAGGGGAAATCATTTGCTAGAGTGGCATTTGCTAATTCGTATACTCTCAAGTATCTCTGGTGAATACCGAAGGCCTACAGTCTACACAAATCAGCACGTGGTCCAAAGCAGGTGCAAGTGAGAAGCAACAGGAGGTCACCTCAGCCCAGATCAGGGAAGGATGAAAGATGCTGCATATGTACTTGGTTTTAAACAGTGAGATCCTAAAATGGTGAAGATGGGACTGAGGGCCCTCCAGACGAATAGAATAACAACAGCTAAGATCCAGACAGGCAAATGGAAAGCACAATTGGGTAACTTCTAGAAAGCCAGCATGAATGGAACAAATTTCTGTGGAGAAGCTTGAACTGTCTAGCTATGGTGTTTGGTGCTTCCTCCAGAGGCAAGAAGAGACCGGTGACATGCAGGGAAGATGGGGAAATCCACAGTCTGCAATGCCTGCCCGGTCCTACCATTCAGACCTCTTCAAATAGAAATAACTTAGGTTTGAAATGTATCTGAAAAAGCATGCCAAGTTTTCAACACTTTCTGGAGCACCAAGTAAGGGTGAAAAGCTTTCACCTTGGCACAAAGCAAAGCTGACTAGCCAAGACAAGCCCACTCAGAAGAGTGTGGCCAGAAATGCCTAGAGTCGAAATGGTGAGTCAAGGTGAAGACAGTGCAATGGATTCCCACACTTGCCTCTCTTTTCAATCTGGGCTACCAAAGGCTAAACATCTTCTGAGGCTTCCTGCTTCAGAAATTCTAACCTACTGCTGACAACCCCAGTTACCCTACAAGCTGAAAATCATGAAGTTTCAACTATTTTTCCCTCAATAATATTTGGGGTGGGAGGCATTAGAGTAAAGAAGGAGAAGGGAACGGGAAGAAGTGAAAAGCCACAGTTACCTTTCCTTGCTGCAGCCTCTTTCCTCAGTTTCCTCAACTTCTCCAAAGCCCGAAGAATGTCCACCATTCTTTTAGTATCTGCTTGTTTCTTCCTCACTTCAGATAGTACGCCATCAGCGGCTGCTTTGAGTTCCTGCTCCTGGAGGAGAAACAAAGCCCATGACATCTTGTAATAGGAGCAAACTTACAGCAGAGAATAGCTGCCCAGTGGTTCGATTTCAAAGGATCAGACAGTCTCCAGGTTAAGACAGACTCTACTGAATCTACATCCCAATTTCCTAGGCCTTACACAACTCCCCTCTAGCTGAGAGGTTATCCTCCTCCACCAATGGTACAACCTTCATCTTAAAGGAGAACCTCTCCTCTCTGTACCTTCCACACAGCACTGGTTTTGTTTCTTCCTCAGTGTTTTTCAAAGTGTAGTGCCAGGAGCATGTGTCCAACTTATCTTGTTAAGCTGAGACGCTTGTTAAAAATGCAGACTCCTAGACCTGAAAATTCAGATTCCCAGGGAGGATAAAGAATGTGGTTGGAAAGGCTGAGACCTCCACAAAGGTCTCTTAATGACAACCTACACTGGTGCTCCACTGCTCTAAAG
>PVKV010035707.1:0-11132 GCA_004027835.1 Alouatta palliata
GACCCTCACCCTCAGCCCTCGCACAGCCACCCTCATCAGCCCTCGCATAGGGACTCTCATCCTCAGCCCTCACACAGGGACCCTCACCCTCAGCCCCTCGCACAGCCACCCTCACCCTGAGCCTTCACACTTCCAAAACCTCTACGTCTCGCCACCTTCTGCGAATCCTCTGCTTCTCTCGATTCACCGCCACCTCAGTCCCACAAAGGCCCGGCTGGGGTTCCGTGGCCCGCGTGCAAACCAACAGCAACTACAATTCCCAGCAGGCGCCGCGCCTGGGTACTCCTGATCTCCCGGAGCACGCCGGGAGTTGCAGTCCTGGCAGGCGCGGGCCCGTGGGGCGTGCTGGGAGCTGTGCTCCGGGTAGGCAGGCGAGCAAGCTGTCTCGTGGCTGCCGGCGCCTCCCGAAGAGTCCGCCGGCTGTGCTGGTGAGGTAGGTTTCGGGGGTGTTCTCCGTCCTGGTCCATACCGGAGGGGAACACAGCAGGACTAGAAGCCGCGAACGTCTGGGGCGGTTGGAGCAAGATACGAGGGACCGCCCAGCGGATAGAGAGAGGCTAACTAGGGGCCGTCAATAGACGGACTGTGAGTGCCGGCCACACGCGTAGAGGATGTGACGGACTGACGATCCCAGTGTGGACAGACCGGGTGCGGACGGACTCACGGACCAAATGTGGGACAGACTGACACACTGAGTGCGGAACGGACTGACGGGAGTGTGTGTCGGATGCACCGACGGACCGGGTGTGGGGCGGACGAAGTGGGGAGCGGGCGGACAGATAAAATGTGGGACCAGTGGACTGGGAGAGTGTGGGACGGAGCCGTTGCATGTGCCCGATAGGCGTTCTGTGTCTGACACCTCTTGGGCGGCGTTCTGTGTCTGACACCTCTTGGACGTGCTTATTTGACGGGTTGGGACTGTGTGATTCTGATAGGTTGAGTGTCTCACTAACCATGGAGTATGTGACTGACAGAAACGGTTGCCGTTTAAGACTTTGTAGGTGGGTTGTGTGATACTGTGAGGGTGAGTGTGTGAACCATATGACTTCAAGTGTGACTGATAACTCTTTACGTGTCCTTGAGATGGTGACTAAGATTATGAATGACTGTGATCAGAATAATACTGTGTGATGGAAATGCTGGTATGTATGATGTATGTATGTATGTATTTTTGAGAAGGATTCTCGCTCTGTCGCCCAGGCTGGAGTGCAGTGGGGCGATCTTGGCTCACTGCAACCTCCACCTTCCAGGTTCAATCGATTCTCCTGCCTCAGCCTGGTATTTTGAGGGCTATGACCGACAGACTGTACCCGAGATAATATGTGTTAATATGTAATTGAGATTTTTTTCAGGGAGACTAAAACTTGGGTGATGCACACACAGTTTACCAAGCATATGAGAGAGGATTTGTGCTTTGCCATGTCTGCAGCTGAAATTGGGTGACCAGTGGTCACTCAGCTGGTCTTATGGATATGTCCTCCGGTGTGTGTATAAGTGTAGCAGGGGGCTATGAAATCCATACGTTGACTGTGCACCAGGCCTGTGCTGGACACTGGTAATAAATTGCCTCATGTAATCTCATAGCAACCCTCTGAGGTAGATACCATTATCAGGCTCAGTATAAGCCAGGTGTGAGAAATGAAAAGAACCAAACTCTTTGGTTAGTTAAGCAGCTATGGATGGGGAACCTCACTTGATAGGAGTTGAGGTTGGCTGAGGAGGCTGAGGAAGGTTCACAAAAATGTATTTCAGAGACTGTCATGAGGGATTTCTCCAGAACAGGTGTTCCAGGGGCGCAAAAGAGAGCTTGGAAGCTGTTGCTGCATCTATTCTCATCCCTGCTACCCTTACTCCTTCTTCCCCTCCCACCCCCAGTGATTCCCTACATTTGTGGGTGACCATGCTCAGCCTTTCCTGGTTATTCCATTTGCTTAATGCCTGTTTATTTTGCATCTGCTATAGGGCAAGTCCTGTGTACTATGGCTCCAGGACAATCCTGCCTCTCTGAGGAGGCAGTTCAGAACTAGCGAAGAATTACCCAAGGCACTCTGGGAAGAAGACTTAGCTTACTACCAGGTATCTGGGATGACACCTGAAGAAAGTGGTAGCTAAGATGAGGCTTAGCCTGGAGGAATCAGTCAGAGAGGGATTTCAGAACTAAAGAACAGCAGGGGAAACAAGAAGGTAATAGGAAGGCCACAAGAGATCCATGAGAACTTTACAGTGCAGTGAAGGGGCTTGAACACAGCTTTGCCAGAGGTCACCAGCTGTCACCAAAAGGTTTCAGGATTGCGGTCTTATTAGATTTTTTTTTTCTTTGAGATAGAGCCTTGCTATGTCACCCAGGCTGGAGTGCAGTGCGTGATCTTCGCTCACTGCAACCTCCGTCTCCCAGGTTCAATCAATTCTCCTGCCTCAAACTCTCCATTAGCTGGGATTACAGGCACCTGCCACCACGCCCAGCTAAGTTTTTTATTTTTAGTAGAGACGGGGGTGTCATTGTGTTGGCCAAGCTGGTCTTGAACTCCCGATCTTAAGTGATCCGCCCGCCTCGGCCTCCCAAAGTGCTGGGATTACAGGCATGTGCCACCACACCTAGCTAATTTTTTATTTTTAGTAGAGACAGGGTTTCTCCATGTTGGTCAGGCTGGTCTTAAACTTCCAACTCAGGTGATCTGCCCACCTCGGCATCCCAAAGTGCTGGGATTACAGGCATGAGCCATCATGCCCAGCCTTTAATGAACATTTTAAGGTTAATTAAGGTTCATTAATATGTTTTTACTTTTCCTTTTTTTTGAGACAGTATCTCACTCTGCCACCCAGCCTAGAGTGCAGTGGCACAATCTCGGCTCACTGCAACCTCTGCCTCCTGGGTTCAAGCAGTTCTCATGCCTCAGCCTCCCCAGTAGTTGGGACTACAGGTGCCTGCCACAACACCCAGCTATTTTTGAATTTTTATTGGAGACAGGGTTTTGTGGTGTTGGCCAGGCTGGTCTTGAACTCCTGGCCTCAAGTAATCCACCCCGACTTTGGCCTCCCAAAGTGCTGGGATTACAGGCGTGAGCCACCACGCCTAAACCATTAAAATGTTTTTTAATAAACCTAAAATACTCAGTGAAAGAAGCCAGACACACAAGATAAATATATTTTATGATCCTGTTTATATGAAATGCCGGGAATAGACAAATCAATAGCCACAGAAGTATATTAGTAGTTGGCAGGGGTTGGGAGGAAGGGAAATGGGGAGTGACTTTTAATAGGTTTCATTTTAGGATGATGAAAATTGTCTGGAATTAGATTTTGGTGATAGCTGCACAACCTGTGAATATAGTAAAACCACTGAAAGGGTAACTTTTATGGTATATGAATTATATATACACACACATACACATTTTTTTTTAAGTAGAAAAGGAGGGGTACTTCATAGCCCCACAACCTCAGAGGAACCCACCATGTATAGGATAACTTAATACTTTCCAGTGTTCTTAATGCCTTTTTCGGGGGAAGTAGGAGTGGTATATAGCATAGACAGGTCTCAATTCTATGTACAGTTTTTCATTCTGAGTCTTTTTTTTTTTTTTTTTTTTTATGAGACAGAGTCTCACCCTGTCTCCCAGCATGGAGTGCAGTGGCGTGATCTGGGCTCACTGCAACCTCCACTTCCAGGGTTCTAGCAATTCTCCTGCCTCAGCGTTCCAAGTAGCTGGGACTACAGGTTCGCGCCACAATGCCCAGCTAATGTTTGTATTTTTTTAGTAGAGATGGGGTTTCACCATATTGGCCAGGGTGGTCTCAAACTCCTGACCTCGTGATCCACCTGCCTCGGCCTCCCAGACTGCTGGGATTACAGGCATAAGCCACTGAGCCCAGCCCTGTTTATGTGGTTTTTTTTTTTTTTTTTTTGAGATGGTGTCTTACTCTGTCACCCAGGCTGGAGTGCAATGACGCGATCTCAGCTCACTGTAACCTCCACCTCCCAAGTTCAAGCGATTCTCCTGCCTCAGCCTCCCAAGTAGCTGGGATTACAGGCATCCGCCACCATGCCCGGCTAATTTTGGTATTTTTAGTAGAAATAGGGCTTTACCATGTTGGCCAAGCTGGTTTCGAACTCTTGACCTTGTGATCTGCCCGCCTCGGCCTCCTAAAGTGCTGGGATTACAGGCGTGAGCCACCACGCCCAGCCCATTCTGACTTTTACTTAACACTGTAGCATAAGCATCTTCTCATATCATTAAAAACATGAACTTTTTGGCAGAGTGTGATGGCTCATGCCTGTAATCCCAACACTTTGGGAGATCGAGGTGAGGATCACCTGAGGATCCTTTGAGCCTAGGAGTTTGAGACCAGCCTGGGCAACCTAGTGACACCTTGTCTCTACAAAAAAAATTAAAAATTTTTTTTTTAAATTTCAAAAAGAAAGTATTATCCCCCTCTGAATGTCAGTAGCACCCCCATCTAGAAATGGAGCTAGATTCTGAGATGTAGAGTTAATACTGAGGCAGAGAGTATGGCTATTTTAAAGCTCTTACTACATACCGCCAAATTGTTTGCCAAAGATGTTCTAATTGATCGCCCTCACCAATCATACATGAAAGTAGCTTTTTGTTGGCCTTGACCAGTATTCAGTGTTCACAGTTCTAGAGATTGGAAAGGCTGTTGTGAGTGTGGAGGAAAGACCACAGATAGCCTGAGTTCAAACCCTAGCACTTTGAAAATGGGAGTGGCAATTCTGACTCACAGGGTGGTGGTAGGGCTTGAATGGTATAACAGATGTAAAAGGCTGGTGTGGCCTGTTACTCAGTAGGTTCCCGTTGACTGTTCCCATTTTCTTATATTCCTGTTGCACACTATACCCATCCATATCATCATAGTGCTTATCTTGTCATGTGTTGGTCTGTCTCCTTCTCCTGAGCTCACTGAGCACAGGACCCGTGTCTTCCTGATATTTGCATTCCTAATACAGTGCTGGGCATAGAGTAGGCACTTAATGGGGGTGTGTTAAACAAAGTTATTATTATCGATGTATGTTCCCAGTAATGCTGTAGACACCGGGATAAAGCATTGAGCTAAACAAAAACCTCTGCCCTTAATGTGCTGACACTTCGACGGGGGCAAGTAAATCATAAACACATAATTATATAAGTGTATCACATCAGGGGGTGAAGAGCAAATAAAGCAGTGTAGAGGCACAGGGACTTATTAATAAAGTGTCTTTTGTGTACAGGACTGACTTAAATTAAGGGACAGAACACCCAACAGTTATCAAATACACATTTTGTTTTAGAGACAGAGTCTTGCTCTGTCGTCCAGGCTAGAGTGCAGTGGTGCAATGTCTGCTCATTGCAACCTCCGCCTCCCAGGTTCAAGCAATTCTCCTGCCTCAGCCTCCCAAGTGGCTGGAATTATAGGCACCCACCACCATGCCCGGCTAGTTTTTATAGTACAAACGGGGTTTCACCATGCTGGCCAGGCTGGTCTTGAACTCCTGACCTTGTGAGCTGTCTGCCTCGGTTTCCGAAAGTGCTGAGATTACAGATGTGAGCCATAGTGGCTGGCCAACATTATTATTTTTGAGATGGAGTCTCACTCTGTCACCAGGCTGGAGTGCAGTGGCACAGTCACAGCTCATTCCAACTTCTACCTCCCAGGTTCAAGCCATTCTCCTGCCTCAGCCTCCCAAGTAGCTGGGACTACAGGCAGGTGCCATCACACCCAGCTAATTTTTTTGTATTTTTAGTAGAGATAGGGTTTCATCATGTTGGCCAGGATGGTCTAAATCTCTTGACCTTGTGATCTGCCCGCCTCAGCCTCCCAAAGTGCTGGGATTATAGGCATGAGCCCCCGTGCCCAGCTGACATTATTTTTTAAAAGTTTTATTGAGATATGATTCACATATCATAAAACTCATCATTTCAGAGTATTCAGGCCAGGCATGGTGGCTCACACCTGTAATCCCAGCACTTTGGAAGTCCGAGGCAGGCAGACCACTTAAGCACGGGAGTTTGAGACCAGCCTGGCCAGCATGGTGAAACGCCATCTCTTCTAAAAATACAAAAATTAGGCCAGACGCCATGCCTCACACCTGTAATCCCAGCATTTTGGGATACCGAGGCAGGCGAATCACCGGAGGTCAGGAGTTTAAGACCAGCCTGGCTAACATGGTGAAACCCTGTCTCTACTAAATATAAAAAATAAGCTGGGCGTGGTGGCGTGTGCCAGTAATCTCAGCTGCTTAGGAGACTGAGGCAGGAGAATCACTTGAACGCGGGAGGCGGAGGTTGCAGTGAAGCGAGATGGCGCCATTGCACTCCAGCCTGGCCAATAAGAGCGAAACACTGTCTCAAAAATTTTATTTATTAAATTAAAATACAAAAATTAGCTGGACGTGGTGGCGGGTACCTGTAATTCCAGCTACTCAGGAGGCTGAGGCAGAAGACTCACTTGAACCCTGGTGGTGGATGTTGCAGTGAGCTGAGATGGTGCCCCTGCACTCTAGCCTGGGTGACAAAGTAAGACTCTGTCTCAAAAACAACAATAGTGTGTTCAATTTGGTGGTTTTTAGTATACTCAGAAGGTTGTACAATCATCACCCCTACCTAATTCCAGAGCATTTTTATCCTGAAATCTCTGTGCCCATTAGCAACCACTCCCCGTTTTCATCCCCCATCAGCCTCTGGCAAACCCTGTTTCGCTTTCTACTTTTATGGATTTGCATATTCTGGACACATTTTATATCAGTGAAATCTGACAATATGTAGTCTTTTGTGTCTGGCTTTTTTTTCATTACACTGTCACTCTCAGGATACTTTTTTTTTTTTTTTTTTTTCTGACAGGTTATCTTGCTCTGTCATCCAGGCTGGAGTGTATTGGCGTGATCTGAGCACACTGCAGCCTCTGCCTCCTGAGTTCCAGCAATTCTCCTGCCTCAGCCTCCTGGGTAGCTGGGATTACAGGTGCCTGCCACCATGCCTGGCTAATTTTTGTATTTTTAGTAGAGACAGGGTTTCATCATGTTGGCCAGGCTGGTCAAACTCCTGACCTCAGGTGATCTGCCTGCTAGGACTCCCAAAGTGCTGGGATTACAGGCATGAGCCACTGCACCTAGCCGTGTCTGGCTTCTTTTACTTAGCATCATGTTTTCAAGGTTGATCCATGTTGCAGCATTAATCAGTACTTCATTTCTACTTATGGTGAACAGTGTTCCATTGTATGGATATACAGCATTTTGTTTATTCATCAGGTGATGGACATTTGGATTGTTCCTGCTTTTTTGCTGTTAGGAGTAATGCTGTTACGAACATTTGTGTACAGCTTTTTGTGAGGACATGTTCTCATTTCTTTTGGGTATATATGTAGAAGTAGAATTGCTAGGTCATGGGGTAACTGTTTAACTTTTTGAGGAACTAGCAGACTGTATTTCCCACAGTGGCTGTCCCATCTTATGTTCCCAGCAGCAGCATATGAGGGTTAGGGTTTCTCCATACCCTCGCCTACACACGTTATCTGTCTGATTACAGGCATTCCAGCAGGTGTGAAGTGCTATCTCATTGTGGTTTTGATTTGCAGTTCCCTGGTAGCTAATGATGTTGGGCATCTTTTCCTGTATTTATTGGCTATTTGTGTATCTTCCTTGGAGAAATGTCTGGTCAAATCCTCTGCTCATTTTTAAATTGCATTGTTCATCTTTTACTGTGGAGTTGTTCTAGATACAGGTCCCTTATCAGATATATGATTTGCAAATATTTTCTCCCACTCTATGGGCTGCTTTTTCACTTTCTTAATGTGGTCCTTCATATCACAAAAGCTTTTAATTTTGATGAAATCCAGTTTTATTTTTTCTTTTGTCACGCTTTTGGTGTCACAGCTAAGAAAGCTTTGCATTATTTTCAAGTACACATGGAACATTAACCAAAATTAACCAAACACTGAGTTGCAAACCAAGTTTCAGCAAATTTTAAATGATCAAAACCCATCGTAGTATGTTTTTTGACCACAGTAGACTTAAACTGGACATCAGTAATAAAAAGACAACTGGAAAATCCCCAACTGTTTGGCAGTGAAGCAGTAGAGTTCTCAATAACCAATCAGACTGGCCACGGTCGCTCACACCTGTAATCCCAGCACTCTGGGAGGCCAAGGCAGGCAAATCACTTGAGGTCAGGAGTTCGAGACCAGCCTGGCCAACATGGTGAAACCCTGTCTCTACTAAAAATGCAAAAATTAGCCTGGCATGGTGGTGCACACCTGTAGTCCAAGCTACGCAGGAGGCTGAGGCAGGAGGATTGCTTGAACCCGGGAGGCAGAGGTTGCAGTGAGCCGAGATTGTGCCACTGCACTCCAGCCTGGGTGACACACTGAGACTCCATCTCAAAAAAATAAAATAAATTTTAAAAAATAATTAATGGGTAAAGTAGAAAGTGTAACAGAAATTAGAATTTTTAACTAAATGACAGTGAAGATACAACATATCAAACTTGTGGTGTACACTGAAGCTGTGTTTAGAGAGAAATTCATAGCCTTAAATATGTGCATTAGAAAAGAAGAAAGGCTGGCCAGGTGCGGTGGCCTGTAATCCCAGCACTTTGGGAGACCGGGGCAGGTGGATCACGAGGTCAGGAGATCGAGACCATCGTGGCTAGCATGGTGCAACCCCGTCTCTACTAAAAATACAAAAATTAGCTGTGCGTGGTGGTGGGTGCCTGTAGTACCAGCTACTCAGGAGGCTGAGGCAGGAGGATCGCTGGGACCCGAGAGGCAGAGGTTGCAGTGAGCTGAGATTCCGCCACTGCACTCCAGCCTGGGCAACAGAGTGAGACTTCGTCTCAAAACAAAAAAAGAAAAGAAAGGCTGAAAGTCAATTATGTAAGTATCAGTCTCGAACACGACAAAATAATTAGCCAATAAAGTGAGAGAATGACCATGTGGCTACGTGGGGAATGTGAGACAGAGGAGAAAGACTTGGCTCCGTGGGGGAGGAGCATGCCTTAAACAGGCTGGCTGTAGGTTTGCCTGGGTTTGTAGCTTAGCTTCTCTGCTACCCTTCACTAGTTGAGGGTCTTTGGGCAAGTCTTTTCCTCTTGTGTATCTGTTTTTACATCCATAAAATAGGTAGAAAGTCCCCACCTCCCGAGTTTTCGTAAGTTTTAAATGAGTCTACATGCAAGCAGTAGCGACTGAGAACACCGCTCAGCACCAGGTGGGTGCTGTCCTAATCATGGCTGTCTGTGTCTCTGTGGGTGTTTCCCCTGCTCTGTAGGCAGTTCCATGTGATGATGAAGCTCTGACATTCCTGCAGGTGCAGGTCCAAGGCTCCCGCCTCCTGTGTATCACTGAGCACTGCTGCTCGATGGCCATCCCCAAGCACTCCCTGAGCCCCGTACCATGGGAACAGGACAGCTTCCTTCAAGTGAAGGTAGAGGAAGAAGAGGAAGCCAGCCTCTCCCAGGGCCAAGAATCCAGCCATGACCACATCGCTCACCCTGAGGCTGCACGCCTACGCTTCCGGCACTTCCGCTATGAGGAGGCATCCGGTCCCCGTGAGGCCCTGGCCCAGCTCCGAGAGCTGTGCTGTCAGTGGCTGCGGCCCGAGGCACGCTCCAAGGAGCAGATACTGGAGCTGCTGGTGCTGGAGCAGTTCCTGGGTGCACTGCCCCCTGAGATCCAAGCCTGGGTAGGAGCCCAGAGCCCCAAGAATGGAGAAGAAGCTGCTGTGCTGGTGGAGGATCTGACTCAGGTGCTGGACAAGAGAGGTAAAGGGGGGCTGTGGGCAGATTCACAGCACAGTGGAGGTACACCCTGGACTGGAACACAGGAGCACAGGGCTCTGGTTTGGGGTTCCTCATGTCCTCATTCTCACATTTGTACTTTACACACACAATAGTATACAGGTGTGTTTTGGTTCCAGGTGACCAAAAATACAGCTCAAATCAGCAGAAGCAAAGAAGGGTAAGGAGGCATCATATATGGCCACATCCAGACGATCTGTTGACAGCCTCAGAACTCTTTCTCTCTCATTCTGTTTCTCAGATGGGGTTTTCTGTATTAGCTTCATACTTTTTTTTTTTTTTTTTTGAGACAGAGTCTTGCTCTGTTGCCCAGGTGGAGTGCAGTGGTACGATCTCAACTTACTGCAACCTCCGCCTCCCAGGTTCAAGCGATTCTTCTGCCTCAGCCTCCCGAGTAGCTAGGATTACAGGTATGCGCCACCACACCCAGTTAATTTTTGTATTTTTAGTAGAGACTGGTGTCACCATGTTGGTGAGGCTGCTCTCGAACTCCTGACTTCGTGATCTGCCCGCCGGCCTCCCACAGTGCTGGGATTACAGGCATGAGCCACTGCACCCAGCCCAGCCTCATCCTTATTTTAGGTTCTCTTTCCAAAGGGGATAAAGATAGCCAGGAACCCCAGGCTTATGTCTTTCCAATGTAGAAACCCCAGGGGAGTAACAGTAAGAGGTCCCTGGTGTGAGCCCTCACTGACCGGGTTGGGATCTTAGGTTTGTGTTTGGCCAGCCAAATCCCAGGGACTGACAGTGAGCAACTGGCTGGTTCTCAGAGACCAGATGAGGGGCTGGGTGCCTGGGGTGGCGGTTAGGGGAGACAGAAATACCAGATGTCCCTGTGTACCGTCTCTGTGCTCACCCTGGGCTGGCCTCCAGGATTTGGCTGAGTCAGACCTGCCCCAGGCTCAGGTGGGCACTGTTATTCAGGGAGACCCACACAAACATCCCAGCCTAGGGAGGCCCAGCGCTGGGACAGTCCGGAGCAGGGAATGACGGCTCGTCTCAGATGGGCTTGGCCTGGCCTACTGGCAACAGGTAGGAGGTGGGCAGACCACAGAAAATGTGCAGTGAGCTGGAGGAACGTGGAGTTTGGATGCAGCTGAATCATCAGGGCTCGGTAGATCCAACCACTGCTTCCCCTCCTGGCCATGTGACTCCTTTGTGCCCCCGTTTACTCTTGGGTAAAATGGGGATTGTCATTAAGACGCCCACCTTAGCAGTGTTGAGAGATGTTAAACAAGGCAGTACCTGTGGAGCACTTGAACTGGTGCCTGGCACACTTTAAGTACTTGGTAGCTACAACTGTGGAGCACTTGAACTGGTGCCTGGCACACTTTAAGTACTTGGTAA
>PVKV010035708.1:0-16330 GCA_004027835.1 Alouatta palliata
CTCCTGCCTCAGCCTCCCGAGTAGCTGGGACTACAGGCACGTGCCACCATGCCCAGCTAATTTTTGTATTTTTAGTAGAGACGGGGTTTCACCATGTTGACCAGGATGGTCTCGATCTCTTGACCTCGTGATCCACCCGCCTCGGCCTCCCAAAGTGCTGGGATTACAGGCGTGAGCCACCGCGCCCGGCCTAGGTCTCTAGTATTTTAATGAATGCCTTGTAAATTCAGATTAATCCATGTATCAACACACTTCTTGACTCGGAAGGAGAGATGTGGTAAGGTCAGTGTTTGCTGTTATGTAATCTATTTTCCAAAATATTTAAAAATCAGAATTGTAAGATTCTTAGTTCTGAGTCAAGAATTACCAATGTGACAGCAATTTTCACGTGTCTAAAGTTTTTTTTCCAGTAGTTGTTTCACAATAATCAAGCTGTTTCTCAGGTGTGGACCTCAAAAAGTATGATCTGTTGATTTTTATGACTTTGAAAAATTGTTACTTAAGTGTAATTGATATATTGAGAGCTCATAAAGAGAATGTGCCTTCTCTGTTGATACTGCTGCTAATTTAATCCTAGGTAACTGAAAATATAGGAATGGTGTACTTTCTTGTTTTTTTTCTCATATTCTCACATTAATCTTTTATCTAGTCTCAAGATGGTCTTAAGAGTAAAGCGATAATTATAACTGATTAGAAAGAATTTCCTAACTTTAGTATAGTGGGAAGCACATAGGGTGCTTTCTTAATGTTCTAGAAAGCAGACCCTATTTTAGCTTCTTAGTCATGGAATGGGGGAAACTGTTTCTTTCTTTTTAAAATTATCTTACAGTTTTCGTTATGTTCAATTTTTAAAATTCTTACAATACTCCTCTGAGGAAGGTAAAGAGTAGGTGAGTAAATTTTAATGTCAACTTATTACTTCACTCTATAATTTATTTGTTTTATAGTAAGTTATTTTAAGCTAGTATATACCCCTGTTCAAAAGTCAATATTTAAACATTATTGTTAAAAAGTAAATGGGGCTGGGCACAGTGGCTCATGCCTGTAATTCCAGCACTTTGGGAGGCTGAGGCAGGCGAATTATCTGAGGTCAGGAGTCCGAGACCAGCATGACCAATATGGAGAAACCCCATCTCTACTAAAAAGACAAAATTAGCCAGGTGTGGTGGCCCATGCCTGTAATCCCAGCTACTTGCAAGGCTGAGGCAGAAGAATCACTTGAACCCAGCAGGCAGAGGTTTCAGTGAGCCAAGATCGTGCCACTGCACTCCAGCCTGGGCAACAAGAGTGAAACTCTGTCTCAAAACAAACAAACAAACATAAAAAGTGAATGGAATTTTCTGGCACTTGAAAAAGCTTTCCTTGCATCAGATATTGAAAATCCCTCTAGTGTTTTAATAGCTTCTATTTGTCATTAAATATGAGGCAGGGGTGGGTTTGTGGTTAAAAAAAATAAATAGCAACAATTTCCCAAACAGTACATATTTAAACTGAATGTGAAAGCTGAGATAAAAAGTATGGCTCAGAAATTGGAGATTTCAATTAAGCCTCAGGTAAAGGAAGCAAATGGGCAGAATAAACCACACAGACAAAATGTCAAACCAGGCAATGTTTATCTTTGAGCATCTTCCATTTCTTATTTTAGTAGGCATTTCACTAATTCCCTGTGTCTTTTACCCTGCTCTCTGTCACTGGTAGCAGAACAAGCTAAACTTACTTAAGCAAAACTATCCTAGGAAATGTACACTGCAGAGACTTTCCAAAGAGAGAGGGATGGATTCATTTGGAAACCTCTGTGTGCACACTCTAATTTGTATTCATTTTTCCCTGGAGAATGATTACACCTTTATAATTAAAAAGTTGCCTTTGAAAACTGTTGGCACCAAAAATAGACAATAATTAATGCCCATCCCTCATTTTTAAAAACCATTTTATTGTGGTATGATTGACATGCAAAAAGCTATAAAGATGGAATGTATACAACTCAGTGAGTTTGGAGAAAATCATCACCAGAATCTATGCCATAAACTCATCCATCACGTCTAAAAGTTTCCTGCTGCCCTTTTATTTATTGTTATTTGTGTGTATGTGTGATAAAAACACTTAACATAGATTTACCCTGTTAGCAAATTTTAAAATATGCAATGCTGTTAACTATTGGCACTATGCTGTACAGTAGGTCTCTGGGACTTTTTCATCTTTCATAACTGAAACTTTGTATTATTTGACTTAATACCATCCTGTTTCTCCCTTTACCCAGCTCCTGGTCATCACCATTCTGCTCTCTGCTTCTATGAGTTTGACTATTTTAGATTCCTCTTATAAATGGTATCATGTAGTATTTGTCCTTCTGTGTCTAGCTTACTTCACTTAGCATAGTCTTCTCCAGGTTTGCCCACAAGAGGAATTTCTTATTTAGAGACAACCTCATTATCTTCACTTTAAAGCCGATTTTGGTTCTCAGAGTCTACAACTTTGTATATAAGGAGTGAAATTTGTATGCTTGCAGTTCATTAGGCACTTTAGAGATATATATACATCAGTATATATATCTCTAAACTAATTATGGGGGAGATTTATGTAACAAAATGAATGATAATAGAAATATTAGCTAAGATTGGCATTCAAACTAGGCTCTGTCTGAGTTTAGATGAAGAGAATAGGTCTAGTATAAATAAGCATTGCTTATTTGCTTTATTTTTATCTTATTTAAAAATAAGATACTTCATGGAAAAGTTAACTTTTTAAAAAACGTTTTTAAAAAATATTCAACCATTATAAAATATATTAAATGAAGTGAAAGTGTCCTTTTTATCCAACCACCTAGAAATAACAGCTGTTATGTTTGTTAGGTAACTTTGAAGCCTTTTAAAAAAATTTAATATATATTGTAATGTTTGAATATTTTTTAAAAACTTTTAAAAAATGTTAACTTTTCCATGAAATATCTTATTTTTAAATAAGATAAAAATAAAGCAAATAAGCAATGCTTATTTGTTTATTTGATACCACACCCGGCCCAGTTTTTTTTTTTTTTTTCTTAAAGGAAGTTGTAGACATGTATAGATAGTATGATTCAGTTTTTGTTTAAAAATTGTATGTGTTGGCTAGGCACAGTGGCTCATGCCTGTAATCCCAGCATTTTGGGAGGCTGAGGCGTTTGGAGTTCGAGACCAGCCTGTCCAATATGGTGAAACCCTGTCTCTACTCAAAATACAAAAATTAGCTGGGCATGGTGGTGCACGCTTTTAATTCCAGCTACTCAGGAGGCTGAGGCAGGAGAATTGCTTGAACCTGGGAAGTGAAAGTTTCAGTGAGCTGAGATCATGCCACTGCACTCTAGCCTGGGTGACAGAGTGAGACTCCATCTCAACAAAATAATAGTTATATGTGTGTATTAGAATATGCTTAAAGGCTTCAAAGTTACCCATCAAA
The DNA here is from genome assembly GCA_004027835.1 of Alouatta palliata. Lineage (NCBI taxonomy): Eukaryota > Metazoa > Chordata > Mammalia > Primates > Atelidae > Alouatta > Alouatta palliata. The sequence continues at coordinate 3,436 of PVKV010035708.1, forward strand.
CATAAAAGCTATTATTTCTAGGTGGTTGGATAAAAACGACACTTTTACTTCATTTAATATATTTTGTAATGTTTGAATATTTTAAAAAAACTTTTTAAAAAAAGTTAACTTTTCCATGAAGCAGCATATCTAGTCCATTCTTTACATTGCACAGACTAGATTTTGGGTAGTTGTATTTAGGTTATAACATTTATTTAATATGTTTTAATATTTATGAATCAAGTGACTCATAATCTTATGACCATTTAGTACTCCTGTACCACACACATTCACATATATTCTTAAGGTGAAAATAAAAGATTCTCCCATAGCTTAGCATGTGAGCAATACCTTCCAGTAGTTTGACTGGCTTACGACAGTTTTGTAGTCCTGATTTTAATGAGTAATTTTCTTATTCCTATAGAATTTTTAAAATAAATTTTAAGTATACCTTTTCTATTTTTGAAAAAATTGAAAGACACTAAATCAGCTCAAAAAACCCAAGATATATGCAAATATTAAAGCATATAACATTCATCTGTAATTCTACCACCCAACAATAACTAGTGTTAATATTTAAAGTACACTTTGCTAATTTTTCTATGAATATGTAACACTCAAATATATGTACATATGTAGAATGCAGTTATACATACTGTTTTTAACCTGTATTATTTCTTGATAACATTTCTAAATATTGAACTGTATTTTAGTATGGCAGTTTTAATCTGCTACTTAACAATATGTGATTTATGTATACTTGTCTAAAATAAGACCTATCAAGGACCATTGCATAGGGAATTGTTTTGAAAAGGACTTGGCCAGAATTTACTTTTATATTTGAACAGTAAGTGCTAAAAGCTCTCTTAATATTTTTAATTTCTTTCTTTCTTTCTTTCTTTTTTTTTGAGACCAAATCTCACTCTGTCACCCAGGTTGGAGTGAAGTGGCATAATCTCCACTCCTGAGTTCAAGCAATTCTCCTGCTGCAGCCTCCCCAGTAGCTGGGTTATAGGCATGCACCACCACACCCAGCTAATTTTTGTATTTTTAATAGAGACGGGGCTTTGCCATGTTGGCAACACTGGTCTTGAACTCCTGACCTCAGGTGATCTGCCCACCTCGGCCTCCCAAAGTACTGGGATAACAGGCTTGGGCCACCGTGCCTGCCAAAAGTTTTCTTAATATTTTCCCACTGTTTTCTGAAACATTCTGTTTTAAACTTATTAAGATTGATTTTTGAGACATTAAGTACAGGATGACGATTCTTCATACTTGAAACATTTCCAACAGATGCTATCACAAGTTTAGTATTGACTTTAGTTTTGGGATTGTAGGCATGAGCCACTGTGCCTAGCCAACACATACAATTTTTAAACAAAAACTGAATCATATTATCTATACATGTCTGCAACTTGTTTTTAAAAAAAAAAAAAAAAAGAACTGGGCTGGGAGCGGTATCAAATAAACAAATAAGCATTGCTTATTTGCTTTATTTTTGTTTTCAAAATACTGGTTAACAGACCAACTTATTTGCAGAGAGTGCTAGAGCCAAGCACATTAATGATTTGTTTTTAAGTCTGTCCCCAAATATGAGGGTTGTCTGAAATTGAATAACACTACCTTATATTTGGATCAGTTTTTACTTTTTTTATATCACTTTTACTCTCCTGTTAGCCGCGTGGACTTTATTTTGCTCACCAGCATTTGGTGAGTTGGGCTTTCTCAGTGCTGCCTTCTTTTCTAATTGTAAGATGATAATATACCTTTGATGCTGTATTCTCTCTCTGTCTCTCTCTCTGTCTCTTTCTCTCTCTCTGTCTCTCTCTCTCTAACACTGCCAGGTTATTGTTAGGTTGAGACAAGCAATATTATATGCTTCGGTCTGTTAAAAATTTGCTAGGCTTAGACTTTCCAACTTTCTTACATTACAAAAACCTTGCATATATCTGAAGTGAAAAGTCTAAAGTTTGTGTTACAATTTTATCTAAATCATTCCAATTCCTGATCATCTGAAATGCAACCTGCATGGTGGTAATATGCTTAGTTTTTTATATTAAATTATTTCTTCAATTTATTTTAATAGAATGACTTTAAGAGGAAGGTGCTATTTTGTAGGAGGAGAATAGGAGAGAGGAGACTGTGGGATCAGTTTTTCTGTTGTGTAGAACTAAATTAGGCTAGGTTACAAAATGTAATTTGGTTTCCTTTTCTTTGCTGGGTAGCTGCTACTTTCATTGTTTTTTGGTGAGGAAATAAATGGCTTTTAAGTGATAGGCATTAAGAAAAATTACTTCCTTCTCATTAGAAAACCTCTGAGAGTTGTTTCTCCTGTTCAGCCAAGGCTATGAGACTGGAGATGAGTAGAAGGTGTAAGCTGGGGCTCTCATCGAGCTTCGAGAATTCCCTGACACTCAATTATCCTCTAGTACCAAGGGTCAAGGTTGACTATACTTTGCAAATATTTATTGATGGAGTTATTTTCCAAATTAAGCAAACTAGTAGATAGTTTTGTATTTTCCCTTCTTCCTCTCCCCTCTCCCCTGCAACTACCGCCTTTAGATCTTTAGATGATTTTATTTTTTGGTAATTTTTAAGTTATTGGAATTATCTGTGGGAGAAATGTGTACGTTTCTTTATAGAAGTATGAAGTTAATAGCAAATGTTAGCCTTCTGGAAGGAAAATAAGAACATATGAAATAGCATGACTTCTGTTTATAAGTAGTCTTAACTATTTGTGTTAAGACATATACTGATACTGTCCCTGGTACCACCTCAACAAAAGTAGATTGTGGATATTAACGTAAGTTGAAAGTATTTCACTATTAGTAACTAGCCTGTTTAGTAATAGGCTTGGGTAGAAATCATTCTTTCCTTCATCCCTCTAATGGTAGCAAGGAGAAAATAAACTGTCTGAATTAACACCAGCTAGTTAGTGTGATGATTATAGTTACATGGATGTTTGTTTATATGATTTCCATGGGGGCGTCTAGACTAAAAAAAACAAAAAACTTTAAGGGTTATTCTCATAACATAATCATATGCAAGTAGTAGTGAAAACTGCTGGATGGAATAAAGCTTTAGTTCTTCAGAATATAGCATCATGCCCTGGAGGCCTCAGCTCGTAGAAAGCAATATCTAATTACTGAAGGGGCTTATTTTACTATTCCAAGTATTCAGATGGCGACTAGTTTTCTCCTGCATTGTCCAAAACAGGTCAAGGCCTCAGACATTTCTGGTGTATATATCTTTTCCTTTTTCTCCTTCTTTTTTTTTTTTTTTTTTGAGACAGTCTTACACTCCAGATGCACAGGCTGGAGGGAAATGGTGCAATCTTGGCTCACTGCAGCCTTGACCTCCCAGGCTCAGGTGATCCTCCCACCTCAGTCTCCTGAGTAGTTGGAACTACAGGCATGTACCACCATGCTCAGCTAAGTTTTTGTATTTTTAGTAGAGATGAGGTTTTGCCGTTTTTCCCAGACTGGTCTCGAATACCTACACTAAAGGGATCCTCCAGCCATGGTTTCCCAGGGTGCTGAGATTACAGGCATGAGCCACCATTACCTGGCCCTTTTGTTGTATATCTTGAAAACTGTCACAAAAATGATGTGTTTACAAATTGAAGGAAGATTGAAATCTATTTAGCTTTCTACTTAGCCCAGTGTCGTATTTGTATTTGGGAAGGAACCTTGCATTGTTTCAAGGAACTTACTCATTTTTTGTTTTGGTGGGAGAATAAATGCCTACAGTCATCTTCATGTGGGGATGGCTGTCTTGTGTGACTGACTAGTTTGCTGTGGTCAGACACTGTCTCTGTGTCTGATCTTGGCTTTGGTCCTGACCATGGGGGAATTAGAGATACAAATAAAACTGTTAAGAACATGGCTGTTGTTTCTTGCCATTTTTCCATAGAGTTTCAACTACTGTCACTCAGAGTCTGGCTCAGTTACTTTCTGAGATTCTAGTAGCACTAATTCTAGTCAGACACTCATCTTTAGTCATTTCTTGCTTTTCCTTTAGTATCTGGCATATCATGAGCTAAGGTGCAAAGATAATGTGAACAAGCACTCAGTTTTTCTTGTGAAGGGGCACTTTTCTCATGTCACTGTACTCATAAATGCTGTCTCTCACTGCAGATTGAAATCACAGAAGATATTCGTGTTCTTCTTAAGAGAAAAGGAGGACATTTGTAAGTATTTGTCCTTTAGAAATTCTAAATATGTGATTTTATTAGCTTTTTGAGAAAATTAAGTGACCATACTAATAGGCATCTTGACTCTTTTTGTAGAGGAAAAACTCTACCAATATTTATGATTGTGTTTTAAAAGACACTATTTTATAGAGCAAATAGGAAAACATTTTACCCTGTGCAGCTTCTAAAATTTAAACAATTTGCCACTCATTTGTAAAAGAGCAAGTGGTAATAAAATTCAAACACAATCTTTCTATTTGAGTCATACCCAAAACTGGAGTTAGAGATTGGAGTTCCAGTTCTGACTACTGAGGCTTATAGAATATGTGTCTTTGGCAAGCTACTTAGTCTCTCATTATCTCAGTTTTCTTATCTTTAAAATGAGTTTAATAATAAGTACACAGGGGCTGGGTGCGGTGGCTCATGCCTGTAATCCCAGCACTTTGGGAGGCCGAGGCAGGTGGATCATGAGGTTAGGAGTTCAAGACCAGCCTGGCCAAGATGGTGAAACCCCATCTCTACTAAAAATACAAAAATTAGCTGGCCGTGGTGGCAGGTGCCTATAATCTCAGCTGCTGGAGAGGCTAAGACAGAGAATTGCTTGAACTCGGGAAGTAGAGGTTGCAGTGAGCCAAGATTGCGCCACTGCTCTCCAGCCTGGGTGACACAGCGAGACTCCATCTCAAAAAAAAAAAAAAAAAAAATTAAGTACACAATCAGTGGTTTATTATTGTTATGTTGTTGAGACAGAGTCTCGCTCTATTGCCCAGGTTTGAGTGTAGTGGCGTGACCTTGGCTCACTGTAATATCCGCCTCTCCCCCCCCAGTAGCTGGGATTACAGGCATGTGCCACCACAACCAGTTAATTTTTTGTATTTTTAGTAGAGACGGGGTTTCACCACGTTGTCCAGGCTGGTCTTGAACTCTTGGCTTCAAGTGAAACTCCCACCTCGGCTTCCCAAAAGGCTGGATTGCAGCTGTGAGCCACTGCACCTGTCCTCAGTGGTTCATTATTATTGATGAAGTTAAATCTATACCAATTTATACTTACCTCAATACACTGAAGCTTATTCTTTGAGAGACATACTTGCCCTGATACACTGAGGCTTATTCTTATTGTGTTATTCTTATTGAAGCTTATTCTTCAATGTGTCAGGGCAAGTATACATTGCGGCTGTCTCTCAAAACTGATTTAAGTGTATTTCTGATCTTTATAAATTTAAGTGTATGTTTCATCGAGGCATCTCTTCTAGACTATAATATGGAGTAAAAGAAATACAACAGAGCACCTAAAATTAAAATCATAGTGTTTGAGGCTTGGACCTTGAAATTTTCCTAGTCCTGTAATCCCCAATTGTTGATTTTTAGACTAGCGCTGGTTAGCAAAACATTTTTACTGGTCCATGGTGAAGTGAAAAAAATAAGGACAGCAGATCATGAATTTTTAAAAGCTAAACATTTTCAGATTAAAGGATCCTTCTTATGATATATATCTTTCCAATTTAGGGAAGCTAAACATGTTCTTTATCTCATGAAATGATGGTGATAGTAAATGGTAGGGCTTTAAAAAAATTCATGCCTGGCAAAAACAACAACAACAACTTGGTAGCTCTGTGTCATTTCCCCGCACTATTGTTCTTTCTTTTACATTTTTTACTGGTTTGTGATATCTTAAAATATGAACCCAACTTTCTCATTTTACAGATGAGGAAACAGACATTGAGAGGTTACTTAATTTGTTTCAGGTCTCACAGCTCAGCAGCTTGTGAACCAGGACTAAAACCCTATATCTGATGCTGTCTCTCTAGAATTCTTGGTCTTCTGAAAATGGCTTTCATTTTAGTAGGTTATACATTTAAAACTGAAGATATAGTAGTTCTTATATGCTAATAACTATTTTTGATTTCCAAGTGTAAAGAAATTCAAAGCTGGGCGCGGTGGCTCATGCCTGTAATCCCAGCACTTTGGGAGGCTGAGGTGGGCGGATCATGAGGTCTGGAGTTCAAGACCAGCCTGGCCAACATGGTGAAACCCCATCTCTACTAAAAATACGAAAATTATCCAGGCATGGTGGTACGCACCTATAGTCCCAGCTACTTGGGAGGCTGAGGCCAAAGAATTGCTTGAAATGGGGAGGCAGAGGTTACAGTGAGCCGAGACTGTGCCACTGCACTCCAGCCTGGACAACAGAGCCAGACTCTGTGTTAAAAAAAAAAAAAAAGAAAGAAATTAAAAAGACTGTGTTTTTGTATAGCTAAGTGTTGAAGTCCACTGATTAGCCTGTATTAGAAGAATCTTAAACGTGGCCAAAGATTTTCATCAGCAGACTAGAATTAGCCGTCACTGAATTCAGCTATTTAGGTATTACACACTACCCAATGGCTGACAAAGAAGTTAAAGTATCAATAAAGTTAATGTTTCCTTTTGGAAGTTGACAGACTATACTGCCACTGTGAAGAGTGGTAGTATTCAAACTTCTGTAATTGATTTAACTATAGAAAATACTGTTTTCTCTCTCACAGAGACACACCTACACATACACATACATGTTTATAGCAGTCAATCTGCAGCCCATCTAGATATGGAAGGGAAAAAAGTACCAAGGTGAAGAGTAGGAGTTACCCAGAAGCATTGGCATGAACATATCTAGCCAGCTGTGTTCAGGAGTTTGCAGATAGTATCTTGTGACACTTTGGAGGCTCCCCATTAATTGCCTTTGTCTCAGCTTTCCCAAAATATGTTTCACAGTGGAAATAATTAACTCCCTTATCACCCTTGTCTCACTCATCTTACTGAAACATAAGCCAGATAAATAAATGAATGTGGAGGGAGAGAACAGAATGACATGTATTCCCAATCCTAATGTGGAGACATTAACTCAAGGCATACTTTCCATGGCTTCTTGTATTTCGCTTTGTGTGACTTCCTTCTTTAGGTAGGAATTCTTTAATTTCTGAAATGTCAGACACACTCAAAATGAAATGCTAATAAGGATAAAATGCATTTTTGAATTATCTGCTGTCTTTAGAATACGTGCTCTTCTGTTCTTTACTATGGCTAATATGTGAGTGTTGACTATATGGCCATAAGATTTCAATATTTAACAGATTTATCAGTCTTTGAGTTCTTTAATGAGAATCACTTATAAGGTATATTTAGTGCTGAGCAGAATGAGGTTTTTGTTTTAATCATGATAAAAGTTTGTATTATGGTGGTCAGGCAACTGAATTATAGTCATTTAATTGGCCATTTTATAAGAAATGGTTTAAGACTACATTGTCGAATAATTTTTTTAACAGTCTGACATATTGGAAACAAGATTGACCAATAACTAACCTATTAGTTATTGGTTCCTCCTCTAGCAAATGAGGAGGGCAGATCATGTGGCAAAAGAAGGCATAGTTGTAAAATTCTCCTTGTAACACGAAGATATTCCTATGGGAAATACTACTGCTGCTTAAAGATTTTTTGAAACCTACACTCATGGTTGAAAGCCCTATGTTGTATTACTTTATTATAATAAATATGTAAGGTGACAGGAGATAGATGTATAACCTATAGATATTTTGTACATTCTTCACTTGAACAAAACACATTTATTATAAAAGATAACGTTAAATTCTATAACCCAATTATTTTTGGTTAACTTATGTTAAAATCATCTATATATTCCAACAGAGAAAAATCACCCAGTAAATCAGACTTTGTAGATAAAATAAAAGTCTGCCCCACGGTGCAATGGGCAGTTTAATTTAGCAGCAAGGTTTTATGTATAGGGACCTGCAGCAGTTACACTTTAGCATCAGTTGTGCAACATTGACATTGTCATTGTGCTATCTGCTCCCCTTCTACAGCACTGAACCGTTTGTTTTGCTCTCTAAACATGTATCACCCAGAATTTAGTTTTTCTCCCTTTTTCATTATGTTTAACAAAGTTTGATTATAGCATCATGCTTAGCCAGTAGGTGTCATTTGTAGCATGATTTATCCTCAAGATTCCTTTAAATGTAAGCTTTGGATTAAATTATTCACAACCAATTATTGGATTAAGTTGTATACGACCAATTCCCAACTTTAGAAAGCTACATATTTAAAAATCAAGTGTGTCTTGATCACTTAAAATGAGGAATAGATGTATGATTCTACACATATGTGAAGTGTGTAGGCAGCAACGTTGGCTCCTAGAGCTCCGCATTTTAACATATATAGATAGGATACCAATTATAACATCCTATGACCTAGAAACAACCTTATCTGATGCATGCCGGGGATCATCTTCTTAAGGCATGATGGGAGGGAACTCACTCTAGAGCATTGAAAATATTGTCAACATGGCAGCTGAGGTGCTTTCTTTGCTGGGAAAAGCTGGGAAGAGACTGGCAGAATGGCGACTTCAGGAGTTAATACCTCTCCAGGTGATGAAGTAAACAGGTTCAGTTTATCTTGTGAGAGACGCACCCAAAGATCAGTCATAACTGTGAGACGATTTCAAACTAGCCAGGCACAGGTGTTTTGTGTTGGTATACGGCATCTATATAGTCATCTTAGGTTTTGTTTTGCTTTTCTCAGTTTTAAAATGTATTTATTATAATTACTGTAGATTTGAGCTTAAGGTTTGATTGCACAAGTCATTTCATATTGAGTATGTAGACTGCTTGTTATTTGCAGTATAACAATTTGAATCAGACGAGACAAGTGCCGTACTGAGAAATATATTTTACATGATTATTTTGTCTTGCCGACTGATGAAACATCTTGTTAGCAACTCTTAATGCCTTTATTTTCTTAAGGTATTGGCATTCTCTAAGTTTTAATGTTAAAGTGTAAAGTTAATTGTAATGTCTCCTGTAAAGTTTGATTTCATTTACAAAGTGAAACCATTCTTACTCAGTCTAGTAGTTGAACTTTTTCTTGTATGTTTTACAATCATTTAGAAGTTTTTAATAGTGTGCGAAAGAAAATAAGATTTTAAGGAAGCACTCCACCCCTTTACAAAAGTCTTTGTGATGCAACATCTATTTAGAAATATGATCTTTTAAAGTACAGCAGGTATTCTTATCTGTTTAATCTCTTGGAACTTTTATAATTGTTTTCTGATTTAATGTTTACTAGTTCTTTTTCAGAAGGCATATTGTCTCTATTTTGTATTTAAATTACTCTTAAATAATGTGTAATTTGAAAATGAGACTTCTAAAAAGTAGCACTTATATAGTTAACCGTTTATTTTCAAATTGACTTAAAAACTTTCTGTAAGATCTTATATCCAGGACAAAGTTAATTTGTCACTACTGTGTGTTTCAACTTAGCAGATGCATGGATCCTTGCTTGGTTTAGTTCATTTTCTAAAACTTTTGAAAAAATGTCTTGGCATTAACCAACTGCAGTTCAGTAGTTTTTCTCTTATTCTCAAATTGGTGTTATGTCACATGCTTCTGGGTAAGATGATTTCTTCTTTTAAATTCAGACTTTAATTAATATGTAGTGTTTGTTTACATTGTGTACTAGAGCTTAATGTATCACTAACGCTTTTTGTGTTTAACCTATCTCAGAGTGTTTGAAGTAACTGGAATGAAATAACATTAAACCTCACCTCAGAACAAAAAATAAATAAAATAAAATTGAATCTGATGTTTCACTAAAACTTCTAGTACTTACTGGACATCTAGAGAGCCACCTCTTCCCACACACAGTATCTTAGGATATAGGACAGATCAGTGCTCAAAATTGTTGCCAGTATTTTTTCATACCCAAAGTTTGTCACTCTCACTTATTTAGATTATACCAGTATGACCAGATCACAGACAATTGAGCTAAGAACTTGGATTTTAAAATCAAATCGACCTGGGTTCAGATCTCTACTCAGCTGTACTATCTTGGGCAACTTAATCTCTCTGAGTCTGTTATATCCTTAAAATGAAGATGCTACCTCAAAGGAGTCTTCTGAAGGATTAAATGAGATAATATATCTGAAGGAGTTAGCACAGTGCCTAGCCTGTAGTAAATGCTCAATACCTGGTTGTTACTAAGCTTCCCATATGGAATAGTAAAGTTCAACAGGAGCAATTAACTATCCAATGACTGAAGATAATGCCCTGCCTTTTTCTGGCTGACATACAAACACGTTACTTGATCTCAAGGAAGCACCACTCAAAGTTCATGTCCTCCTAATGGTGGGATAGCAGTAACACTCTTCATACATGGAAGGACCAAAAGTATCAGTGAAAATGCACATAGTGCAAATTGTGTAACCTTCATGCTTTTATACCACGCATCTTTTCTCTCTGTGCAACAGGCAGTTTTTCCAGTTTTATATTTTCTATTAAGCAACTAACAACATGTTCAAGTTTATTTTAATTACCAGGAATTTTAAGAGTATAGTATTTCCTAGGATGTTGGCATGGACAAGTGATTGCTTTTTAAGATGATTAAAGTTAACGACCTTAACGTTATTGTACTTGCATATATTTTTACCTTATAGATTCAGAACAATTCAGTGTACCTTCTTAATTCATTAAACAATTTTACTGAAGCTAATACACAAAGGCTCTGTTCCAGTCACAGATTCAGCAGCAAATAAGACAAACTCTCTGCCTCGTGAAGCTGATATTCTAATAGGGACATAGACAGTAAACATGAAAAATAAAATATATGGTATATTAGTGAAAAATACTAAGAAAAAAATAATGCAAGTAAGGGATAGAAAATGTGAGAAAACAATTTTAAAAGAAGGTGGCTGGAGAAATGCCTTACTGAGAAGGTGTTCTTTGAGTAAGAACAAGAAAAGGAGGCAAGAGAATAATCTACGTAGGTGTCTTGGAAGAACATTCTAGACGGAGAGAACATCAAGTACAAAGGTCATGAGACAGGAACAAATAGGACTGCAGAATAATGTTCTAGAGAAGGCATACTAGGAGGTGAATTCAGAGCCTTGAGGGGTAGGGGAAAGATTATCTAGTCTTGTAGGTTACAGTAAGGACTTTAGCTTATATTTTGGGCGAGTCATATGGGAATTCTTTGAAAGATTTTGAGCAGAGGAATGGTGTGATCTAACTTACATTTTGAGAATAGTACTCTGGCTTCTGAGTTTAGAATTTACAGTAGAGGTACAAAGTGGAAGCCAGGAGACTAGACTGGCTATCCCCTTTATCCAGTTGAGAGATGATAGTGGCTTAAACCAGGATGGTAACAGTGGAGGTGGTGAGAAGTAGTTGAATTAAATTCAGCTGTTTCGTAAGTCAAACCTTTAGGATTTGCCGATAAATTGCCTGTGGAATGTGTGAGAAACAGAAGGTAGTAAAAGGGTGAATCTAAGGTTTTTGGTCAAAGCAAGTGGAATAGATAAGAGATGGGTAAGACTGGGTGAGATAGGATTGTGGAAGGATGATCTCAGTTTTGAACATGCTAAGTTTGAGGTATTTAACTGACATCTAAGTGGATCTGTTGAGGAAACAGATATATAAATCTAGTGTTCAAGGCAGATTTCCAGGCTTGAGGGAGAAATTTGGAAGTCATCATGACATATATATATGGTATTTAAAATTGTGAGGTTCAAGGACCAAGCCTCATATCATTTAGAGGTCAGGAATATGAGGAAGAAGCAGAAAAAAAAAAAAAGACTGAAAAGGAATAGCCAAGCAAGTAGGAAGAAAACCCGAAGAGTATGGTCTCCTGGAAGCTAAGAAGTTTAAAGCAGAAGGGTGTTCAGCTGTGTTAAAGGCTGCCAGTGGGTCAAGGAAGAGAACTGAGCTTTAATTGACCTTTGGATCTAGTAGGGTGGAAGTCACTGGAGACCCTGATGAGAACAAGTTTGTAGAGTGGTAGGAGACATAAGCTTGATGGTAGTGGATTCAAGAGAAAATAGGAGAGAAGTGGGAGACAGAGAGCCATAGACACCTCTTTCAAGCAGTGCCAAAGAGATGGAAAATAAATGGGCTATAACTGAAAAGAAGGTACAAAGGAGGGAATGTTTTCTAAGATGAAAGAAATAACAGCTGGTTATGATGCTGAAGGGAATAGTTCAGAAGAGCAAGGGAAATTAATAAGGCAGGACAGAGAGGGAGGAATTGGTAGAGTAGCACTTCTGTGTCCTTGTAAAGACGGTGTAATGTGAAGCGGTTGGCCTCAGCTAGGAACATCAACAGTTCATCCGTGGTCATAGGAGAGAAAACAGTATGTGGCCACAGATGTGATTAGGTGGGTAGATGTAGTGGTGAGAGTCGGTGGATATTCTCTTTGGATTGTTGTTGTTTTCTCTGCAAAATAGTCAGGTCAGCTACTGAGAATGAAGCTGGATGAGGAATGTTGGTCTGAAGAGAGTAAAGTATGAAATCCGGAAGAGTGGGCCAGTGAGTGGCCTAGTGCTGTGTGGTCTCTCTGCATGAGGGAGAGCCCATTTGTGGTAGCAATCACAAATTTAAAGTGAGACATTCAGCACAGTTGCGTGTTTCTCACAGCAAATTCAGCTGCATAGATACAGGTACAGATTAGGTGGAGAATTGGATAGGATAGATCTAGGCTGAGGCTGAGTTGATTAAGTACAACCAAGTGAGAGCATGGCAAGAGAGATGAGTGCATTTCTCGGGGACTGAGTATGATTGCCTATGGAATTTAAGAGGAGCAAGACAAAGGTTTCTCCCAGCAGCACTATAAAGTAGGTCATATAAGCAGTATTCCTGTTTTACAGATGAAACCATTAATGTAGAGCTTTTTTTTTTTTTTTTTTGA
>PVKV010035709.1:0-16337 GCA_004027835.1 Alouatta palliata
GACTTGGGAAAGTCTAAATTGTTAATCTTGCCTTTCACAGTCAATATAATGACTTTAGAATGCTCTAACTACATATCATATCCTCCTAACTTACATGTTGTTGTTGTATATTAATTTTACCTATATTTAAAACTTTATAAGATTATTTTGTTTCATCAATATTCATTTAGTTTTAGCTACACAGTCTTTGTTATTCTTGGTGTATTTTTGTTTCTGGGGCCACTTTCCTTTGACTTGAACTTCAGTATTTTCCACAGTATTGGTATGGAGGTGAAATATTCTATTTTGTCTGGATATCTTTTTAAGATATTTTTTCTGGGTATAGTTGGAGATAGTTCTTTCTGCCCTTTAAGGATCTGAATTTGTTTCTGCGAAACAATACAGCTCTTATTGCAGCTCTTTTGAAGTAATCTCCTCTTCTCTCTCCCCTTCTTAAATCTGTTTACTTCCCTCCTCTTATTTCTCTCTGTGTTGTTGTTTTCAGCAGCTTTACAATGATGTACCTAGTTGTGGTTTCTTTGTAATTATCTTGCTTGAGGTTCATAGTGGTTTTTTGGGACTGTAGCTTGAAGATTTTCGTTACTTTTGGAAAATGATCAACCGTTATTTTTTCAAATGTTACTTCTGCTCCTATTCCTTCTCGCTCTTCCAATTACTCATATTAGGCCATTGCATCGTACTTGTCCCTTTTTATTTTTTTTGAGACAGAGTCTCTCTCTTTTGCCTATGCTGAAGTGCAGTGATGCGATCTCTGCTTACTACAACCTCCATCTCCCAGGTTCAAGTGATTTTCCTACCTTAGCCTCCCAAGTAGCTGGGACTATAGGCACCTGCCACCACACCTGGCTAATTTTTGTATTTTTAGTAGAGGTGGGGTTTCATCATGTTGGCCAGGCTGGTCTTGGACACCTAACCTCAAATGATCTTTGCCTCCCAAAGTGCTAGGATTACAGCAGTGCCACTGTACCTGGCCTCTTTCTGTCTCTTATGCTGTTTTCTATATTTTCCATTCTTTTAGTTCTTCTTGCTTTAGGCTGGGTATCATCTACTAAACCATCTTCCATTTGTATTTCTCATCTCAGCTCTTTTTAATCTGCAATTAAACCCATCCATTGAACTATTGATTTCATTTATTGTATTTTTCTATTCTAAAATTCTATTTCTTTAAAAGTAAACTTCAGTTTTTCTGCTGGAAATATTAGTAGTATTTCCTTGAACATATTAACATAGTGATTTTAAAATCTGTTTCAGAACTCCATTAACTCAATACCCTGTGAGTCTATTGCTGTCCTTTCAAATTTCAAATATGTTGTTGTGTCTCCTCATATACAGCACCTGGTTATTTCTGATTGAGTGCTGGCTATCACATGTGAAACTACAGTGAGAGTAAACAGTCCCAGATGTCAAACTCACATCCATTTCTGGGTTTTCTTTTCTAATGCTCTGATAATTTCCCAGTGCTTCAAACATTTATTTTTAGCTCAACTTTTCTAGTTGTCCAGAAGGCTTGGTTAGAATTACTCCTCTATTTCCAGAAGCAAAAATCTACCTTTAGAGTAAATCCTTATTTTATTGATCCTTTCTTTGTAAGGATGTTGTGAGAATTAAATGAATTCATATCTATAAAGTTCTTAAGACAGTGCTAGACACATGGTAAACACCATGTGAGTATCACCTATTAGAATCTTCTTATAAGGAGACATACTCTTCAACAGAACAATTTGATTAAATCATATTTAAGGCTGCAATTAGAAGAATAAAAATGCCCATTTTCACAATATAAACAGGTAAATCTTGACTTGTTGTATGTGACTAGGGGACATATAGAAAATAGAGCAGTGATTGTCAATGTCAAAGATTAGCAGGACTGGGGGATGGAAACAGGGTAGTGGTCCAGTTTCCATAGGATGTTAATTTTAATTATTGGAAGACAGAAATGGATAATGGTTGAAAGGCACTATTTTAGATCCTAGTAAAGATTGGGCATGTCTGGAAAGAAACATTTAATTTTCTCTAGAATACCCCTCTCTCCCAGTCACAACAACTGAAAATATATTTAGACATTGCCAAATGTCCACTAGGAGTGAAGATGGGAGGAGTAAAATCACCCCTGGTTGAGAACCTTTGCTTTAGTCTTTTTTATTTTTATTTTTTGAGATAGAATTTTGCTCTTGTTGCCCAGGCTGGAGTGCGGTGGCACAATCTCAGCTCACTGCAACCTCCACTTCTCGGGTTCAAGTGATCCCCTTGTCTCAGCCTCCCACATAACTGGAATTACAGGCATGTGCCACCATGCCCAGCTAATTTTCTATTTTTAGTAGAGACAGGATTTCACCCTGTTGGCCAGGCTGGTCTCAAACTCCTGACCTCAGGTGATCCACCTGTCCTGGCCTCCCAAGGTGCTGGGATTACAGGCGTGAGCCACCGCACTTGGCCTCTAGTTTTTTGGAAATGTTCATTTAATTCCTTCCCACTGTCACTCACTCTGACCTGCCTGCAAATATAAAAATCTATATAGTGGCCGGGCGCGGTGGCTCACGCCTGTAATCCCAGCACTTTGGGAGGCCGAGGCGGGTGGATCACGAGGTCAAGAGATCGAGACCATCCTGGTCAACATGGTGAAAACCCGTCTCTACTAAAAATACAAAAAACTTAGCTGGGCGTGGTGGCATGCGCCTGTAGTCACAGCTACTCGGGAGGCTGAAGCAGGAGAATTGCTTGAACCCGGGCGGCGGAGGTTGCAGTGAGCCAAGGTCGCGCCACTGCACTCCAGCCTGGCGCCTGGTGACAGAGTGAGACTCTGTCTCAAAAAAAAAAAAAAAAAAAAAATCTATATAGCGAAGAAATTCTACAAAACTCTTGACAATTTTTTTCTCTTACGTTACATTGTCTTGATTTGTTTGGCTATAAATGTAAAAATCTACATAGTGAAGCAGCTCTACAAAACTCTTAAATTCTTCTTTTACATTATGTTGTCTTGATTGGCTCAGCAATATTCTCTTGAATATCTTCTGTGATCCTTTATCTTGAAAAACATATTTGACATTTAATGTGATACAAGCAGCTTTGTACAACTTTGTCTTGGCCCTCTCATAGGACTCAGAAGATGAAGGTATCAGGGATAGGGCAATAGGGAGAAATGTTGTGATTTGAGGTTTATATTTGAAACACTAAACTGATCATTTAGCATCCAAACTCTTGTTTCCTAAAGACCTGCTCAAAGTCTCATTGTTCCTGTCCTCAAAAGAAAAGACACATTGATCTAAAGAGGCCTCATCGGCAAGAACTGTGTGGTCGCTGCAAAGACAAGAGATTCTCCTGTGGCAATATTTACAGCTTTAAATATGTCATGTGACTTGTGCAGGACCCCTGAGCTCTTCTTGTAACTCACTGTGCTGTCTTCCTTTTCTGCAACTCGGTTCTGACCTGGCATTGGAAAATGGACGAGGCTTTTGTACTTTTTGTAGGTTGTGTAACAATTGTACAATGTGACTAGAATAAAATAAATGCATGTGAACTAGACCATGAAGGCACATTAATTGGTGAACCTGGGGTAAAAACATCAATATAGAGCATTGGGAAATGGTAGATACTGTCACTTATATGAAGGGGAACAATGAAGAGGAAAAGAAGCCATTCATTTGACAAATTTTTGTAAGTCGGATGTTCTAAGCACTGGGAATATAGAGATGATTGAAGGGACAAAGCAAGGTCCTTCCTTCAAGTATACACAATTACAGCAAATGCTGAAGCAGCCCTTAGCATCTGCCACGCATTGCTATAACTCACCACAGCAGCCCTGTGACGTAGGAGCTGTTGTACCTTTTCATGGATGAGGAGATGGAGGCACACAGAGGTCCGAGGGGAGAGCCAGGGTTTAAACCAGGTAGAGTAGGACTTGCTCCATGCTTTCACAGTTACATTTATACTTCTTCCCAAGTTCAGATTGTGATAAATGGCATGAAGGAAACAGGATGATATGATAGAGTAACCCTTTAGACAGGGTGGCTGGGAAGAGGTGACATGCGTTTGAGACCTGCAGGATGAACGGAGCTGGGAGAAGATGGTTTTGATCCAAGGGAACAGCAGGAGCGACAGCCTTGAGGGGCTAAGGAATAGGAGCCCCGTGGGCTGATGTGGGGAAGAGGCTGCGGAAGACAGGGCCCTGATCACAAAGGGTTCTCAAGACCATGTTTAGGCAAATGACAGTCCGTGAGGGGCTTTCACCAGGGCAGATGCAGTCTCACTTCAAACAGCTCACTTCAGAGGGATACTAGGTAGAATGGCAGGAGGGAGATAGTTGGGAGGTTAAAGAACACGTGAGCAAAATGATAGCTTGGACAAGGATGGTGGCCAGAGAGGAAGAAATCCATGGGTTTAAGATAATGGTTGAAAATGTGATGGGGTTGCAGTGGAAGATGGAGGAAATAAACAATGACTCTTAGATTTCTGCTTTGAGCTTGTGGCACGAATGGAATTGAGAGGTAAGCCAGTTAGGAGGCATGTTCTGGAGCCCGGTTACCTTATTGCAAATCCTGGGTGCCATACTTAGGAGATAGATAATTTTGGGCAAGTCGCTCTCTACCCCTCAGTTTACCTATCTGTAAAATAGGGATAACGATAGTCCTCACACAACCAAAAGATAGGAACTAAAGGAGCCGAGGCATGTTTATCACTTAGAATGATTAGTGCCTGTCACTTTGAGGGTTCAATACATTTACCTCTTATTTTAGTGGAGCTAGTTATGATGTGGGAAGGGCTTCTGGTTTCAACATAAGTTTGAAGTGTTGGAGACATCCAACTGGAAATGCCATGTAGCCAATTAGACATATGTATCTGGAGTTTAGGAGATAAGCCAGGGCTAGGAATAGACTTGGAGATAAAAAGGAGACAGTCTTTAAAGCCTTGGGCCTGGATGGGATCACCTGCACCAAAATCTCACAAATCACCACTAAAGAACAGACTCATATAACCAAATACCATCTATTTCCCAGTAACCCATGGAAATAAAAAAACTTAAACATTTAAAAATTTCACAGAAGCAGGAAAAGATAAAAAGGGAGTACAACACAGGGCTCGGGGGCATACCAACACTTAGGCAATGATTCTAAAACCTTAAGATCCCAGGAGTCATTAGGTGAGCTTGTTAAATGAAGATTCTGATTCCGTAGGTCTGGGGTCTGACTAAATCTAGGAAGCTCCCAGATGTCATCAGTGTTGCTGGTCCCCCAGACTGTATTTGGAGTAGCAGGAACTTAGAGGTTAGATGAAAGATGAGATCAAGAGGGATAGGAAGAGGATGATGAGATGAAAATCAAGATAAAACAGTATTTCCAGAAGGCAGGAAAGTCGACTGAGTCAAATCCTGCTGGGAGGTCGAGAAAGGTGAAGATAGGTCCATTGGCTTTGAAAGCACGGAGGTGACTGGTGAGGTTGAAGAGAGACGTTTCCATGGAATGGTGTGTATGAAAGCCAGTGTTAACTCAGAGAGTGAACAGAAGTAGCACTTCCTAGATGTTTTGCTGTAAGAAAGTACAGAAACTGGTGATAGCTAGAATGGCATTTGGGGAAAGGGGAGGTGCTGAGCATGTGTGCACGTTAAAGGGAATCATTTGGTGGAGAGAAGCTGATGGCAGAGCAGAGGGGGGAATGTCTGCAGGAGCAAAGCCCGTGAATAGGCAGCAGAGACAGGGGCCTGAGTGCCAGTGCAGCTATTGGCTCCTGAGGGAGCAGTGATGTTCCTTTGACTGTAAAAGGATAGCGCAGGAAGACGGGTTAGGGAACCTCTTGTGAATGTCAGCAAAGGAGGGATTATAATGACCCATGGAATTTAAACATGCTCCAAAGGGGAGTAAAGACATGCGAGACCACAGACTGATCTTAATGATGGAAGCACTGTTAGAGGGGTTGGGGCCGGAGTAAAGGGGAACTGGGAAAACTCTTGAGTGGAGGGGCCTGAAGGTGGGATTCTGGAGCTGGTTCACTTCTGTGGATCAGGTTTTGGTATAGCCAGGAAATTGGGTGGCTAAGGTGAGTAGAGTGAAAATGCCTGGAGGTAAGAATGTTATTAACAGGATGAGAGAAAAAAGATTTTGTACAGGTTATAGAGAAGACTGCTGAAGCTCTGGAAATAACATCGGAAGCTGGGGTCAGCAAGAAGCTCTAGTCTCTCTGATGAATAAGGGGCAGGGAGAAGGTCAGCGGTTCCTAAGCGTGGCTGCAATTCAAAATCATCAGAGGAGCCTTACAAAGGATTTAAGGGATCCGGGGTGGGGCCCACACTTCAGAATTTTTAAAAAGCTTCCCCAATGCTTCTAATGCAAGTGAGAGTCACAGCTGCTGCTGTGGATGATAGTGATGGGGTTGGGAAAGGAGGTGGATAGTACAGCCAGGTGGCAAGAATTTCAAAGTCTCTGGGTTTTTTGAAAGAGAGTTGAGGAGAGAAGGGTTGGACATAGTAAAGGGGGCTGGGAGGAATCTCTTCATTCTCCTGGCCGTGGAGCTCCTGGTAGTTCACGCCAGGTGGCCCAAGTTTTTGGAATCTGAAATTTGAATACAATATCCATGCAAGTTTGCTGTTAAAAGCAGGATCTGGGCTACAGAAGATGGTGACAGAGAAGGAGGCATCTGCCAGGAAACTGATCTGTAAGTGGATGCAGTAAATTCTAGCCACTCACTCACTGTGACCTCAAATAGGAAAGTTACGAAAAGTTCAATGACAGATTTGGGTAGAATCACTACACCACCAGCCTATGTGGGGAAAACAATTGGGGGGGGGTGCTTTAGAAGAAAGAGCACTTTGCTATATAGGAAGTTTCTTTTAGTTCAGCATCTTTCAAAGTGGAGCTGCTGTTACAATGCTGATTTGAGGGACGCTGAGCTGGATTTACCAAACTGGTCTCTAGAGGGGTCAACCTGAGGGATTCTGCATTTTTGACAAGTACCCTGGGGTGATTCTTAGTTCTGAGAAAGCAGAAAGCAATGTTCCCATCTTGGTAGTGGATTAGAATCAGCTGGGGAAACTTAAACAGTGCTGGAGTTTGAGCACAGCTTCAGACCAATTAAATCAATTAAGAGGAAGCCTGAGTGTTGGGGTTTTAAGTCCCCCACATGGTTTAAGGTACATCTGAGATTTCGAACTCATTGCCTACACTCTAATTTTTCTGAGAGATCCCAGTCCCCGGCTGGACAAGACAGGGGAGTATCCTATTTTTTACTCAGGGGCTTTAAATGTCACATGTATGTCTTCAGTCCAGACTTTGCTCCTCAACCACAGACTCACATATCCGCCTGTTTACTCATCATCTTGTCTTGGATATGAGACATCTCAAAGTTAACATGTCTGAAGAATAATCTTGGTTTCTACCTCCCAAACATGCATTCCCTCATCTCATTTAGTGGTGACTCCATTCCTCCAGTTGTTTGGGCCAAACTCTCTCCTATTCTTTGTGTCATTGGTAAGATCTGTCAGCTCTAGCTCTGAATTATTTGCAGAATATGCCCACTTCTAATCAATTCCGTTGCGATTACCCCAGCCCAAGCCAGCATCGCCTGGTGACTGCACTATCGCCACAGCCGTCTTTCTAGTCTCCCTGCTTCTACCTCTGCCCATCTGCAGTCTGTTCTGCACATAGCAGCCAGAGTGATCCTTTAAAAAAATTATTTTTATTGTGGTAAAACATATATAACATGAAATTTACCATTTTAAAGTACATAATTAATTGGCATTAAGTACATTCACAATGCTGTATAACCACCACAACAAAACTTTCGTTATAGAACTTTTTTTCATCATCCCAAATGGAGTAATCCTTTTACATGTAAGTCACAGCTCTGCCTGCAAACATCCAGTGGCTTCCCATCTTGCTCAGCAAGGGACAAAGTCCTGCTGTGGCTTACAGAACTTTCGGCTGTCTTCTCTGAATGCTCTCTTCACTCATTTCACTCGGTCATTGGCTTCCTTGCTGTCCCTTTGACAAAGTGATCCTACTCCTCCTTCAGGGTCTCTGCATGTGTTTTTTCCTTTGCTGGAATGCTTTTCCTTGGATATCCATTGTATCCCCACTTCATTCAGATCTCTCCTCAGATACCACCTTATTATAATGATAGCTAAGATAGCCTCATCCCCATTACTCGCTGTATCCGTTTTGTTCTTCATGGCACTAATCACCACCCAACATAGACAAGTACGTCTTCCTCCACTCAAATGTAGGAGCCTCATGGGAACAGGGACCACATCTGTTTTGATGGCTGTGGTATCCTCTAAAATGGTGCCTAGCCCAGAGTGGGTATGCAATACATGTTTGCTGAATGAAGAAATATCTTGGCTCATCATAGGTATCCAAACATTAATTGATCCAAAATAAATGCATTTGAAAACTAGTTTTATTGAGATACAATTAACACACCCTAATACTCGCCAATGGACACTAAATTTTGCTGTTAAGGCAGGCATCTGGAAGCACGTGTAAACTATTGATGTAAGCAGCCTGGAGGTACCCTTATTCTTTCCAGAATTCTACAGTTCACTGAAAAGATCATTGTTTGTTAGGACTTGGAACCAGAAGAGCCTTGAGACCTAACTTTGGATGTTCATGCATGTGTGTGTTGCCTACAATTACAGGCATCTTTATGTCACAGCAACACCAGCACATTTGCTTAACATCTCACCTATGTTAGATGGGTAAGAGGTGAGAATGACATTCACATACCTCTAAAAATGTACAGTGCCTTTTCTAAAACACTATTATTTGGAGACTATAATTTTAATCAGGTTACACTGAAGTTACAGAGCACCTGTCTGGGTTGCTTTATTCTGCAGGTGGATAAAAAGTGTATCATGTTCACGCCTGTAATCCCAGCACTTTGGGAGGCTGAGGCGGGTGGATCATGAGGTCAAGAGATCGAGACCATCCTGGTCAACATGGTGAAACCCCGTCTCTACTAAAAATACAAAAAATTAGCTGGGCGTGGTGGCATGTGCCTGTAGTCCCAGCTACTCGGGAGGCTGAGGCAGGAGAATTGCTTGAACCCAGGAGGCGGAGGTTGCGGTGAGCCGAGATCGCGCCATTGCACTCCAGCCTGGGTAACAAGAGCGAAACTCCGTCTCAAAAAAAAAAAAAAAAAAAAAAGTGTATCATGTTTTAGTGCTAGAAAGCAGTGAGATACAAGGAGGAATCTTACTGTGGCATCTGTTAAATATCTACCCTTTCCTTTGGTACCTCTATTTCTCTGTATATCCTAGGGAAGGCAATTAATGTTAATGCTTCAGTAACAGAGGCACAGAGCAATAGCCAACAAGATTAGACCAGTGGATCTAAAGTTATTGCTGGGCTCTGCTGGAGTGGTGCCGTGTCCTACACAATTTTTCCCATCACTTCAAAGAGAGGAGGTGAAGAGATAGAGGAAAAGTGGAAGAAATCTTTCACATTAATACTTCTTCTTTAAAAAATAAAATTGAGAAAAACAAAAAAATCCCTACTGCTTCCTGTGCTAGTATCTTAGATTGCAGTGTACTGTTGAAATCCTATTTTTTTTTAAAGAGTAAACCATCACAGTGGTCCTCTGCTGGGTAAGAAGGCATGGTGGGAAATTCAGTTGATGACGAATCCATTCTTTCTACTGTGGCTTCCAGCAAAACTCTCTGAAAGTTGGCTATCGTGGTGACCCACAGAAATCTTTGTTTTATGAGGTATTTTTCAGAGAGATCATGATTCAGTTGTTACTACAAATCATAGCAAATCATCTTTCAGACAAGTTGAAAAAAACCCTCAGAAAAATATGTATACAGCAGTCCGTAAAATTATTAAAATCTACTAGTAGTTGTATCTGTGGTAACATAAAACAATCCTAGGTTAGGTTCTTTTCTGTAGGATACTCCTAGAATATTACTGCCAATGATTCAGTAGCTGCGTGCTAGTAAAACAAGTTATATTTGTTGGTCCAAGTAAAATATGAATAGAAAGATAGCATAAATGAGATTGTTACGTGTTTCTCCCTGTGTTCCTGTTTGCCTAGTGGGGTAGGTAGGGGATAGGTGTTGGTGACAGAATTAAAACTCTTACTACTTTTTCCTGCTCACTATAGAATCAATTTCCAAATCTGAAGGATGACAACCTAATTATAGATTATGAGGAATGAGAGCTCTCACTTTTTTCTGATTTTTTCCCTTGGTTAATTACAGAGAATTGATTGAAGCTCACCATTTTGAAGCCAACTTCCCAAGAGATTATACTTACCTCCAGCTTCACAAGGGCCATGCATGGCATGACCCCCATGGATGCCATTCATAGCATACATGTGAGGGGTGTCCCTTGGGGTTATTACTTTGGCAATGCACATGCAAAACTTCATGTGTGCACAGGGCAAACATTTTCATTAACCAGAAATAAAATCCATGGTCAACATGTATTTTGTCTTTTTTTTTTTTTTAGTCTAAAGAAAGTTCTGAACAGAATATCAAGTAAGCTTACATCACAAAAACTTTAAATGTATTTACAGAGTGAATAAGTTACATAGATAAACTCTGAGTATGTTTCTGCTGTGCAACAAGTTCACATGCACACATCGAACACTTGACAGCATTGTTTAAGGAGAGAAGAATGGCCCTTTACATATACATTACACATAAAATATGACATGTAAGAAACAAAGTAACAACTCATATTTTACCTTTATGATTCTACTTTCGGCTATCCGAATGGGTATTAAAATATGCATGCCTGACTGGTGAAAAGACTTGGAATTTACATTGTGAATAGATTTCTCTACAAAATGGCAAAGTTAATTAAAATTAACACTCATCCTTCTGCAGTATAAATATGCTCATAAAAGCAACCTTCTAGTAAAAAGCAGCCAAGACCCTTAAAAAGAGTCTATCTGGACCATTCTTGGTGCAAAGAGATCCAGGGCCTTCAGAAACAGTAGCCTAGCAACATAAGAAAGGTACTTCATAGCAGCTCCTTTTAGATACAGTAATTCAAATTACAGTGTACATTACATTGCCGTCCATTTACAATTCCCTTTTCACATACACAGGCTGTCAGCTTTTGACCATCTTACAGTTTTCAGTGGCCAGCTTCATTCTGCCTGCCTCTTTGTCAGCCACTAAAGAAAGGAAAAAGAAAATGAAACAAGAAAGGAACAAGAAAGGGAGAGAATGTACATGTTTGAGAATATAAAATTTTTTGAGTGAAGAAAACATTGCACTTTTGCCAATCTAAAATTGTTTCTAGAAAGGAAGGTACTGTTCAGTGTAGTCGGCTTTGGTATGCAACGGAAGTCACTTCTTCAGTAGTGAGTTGCATATGCTCGGTCAAATGTAACCCATTTGTGCCACACAGCATGACGGGTGGAGTCTGTCCAGGATGTTCTAAGCTACCTTGGTTCTTATGTATTGCTACACATTGGAAGTTCTGCCATCCTCTTTAGAAAAAGCCCTACAGGTAACAAGAGGGAGAACAGTCTGTCCAAGCCTTTTGAAGGCTGAGAAGACACTGAATGATGTTGCCCCAGCATGGCAGCACTGCCAGTTTGGAACCCAGTGGGGACAGGAGGCTCCTGTCAGAGACTAGTGCCGGAAACACTGGAGTCTGGAAGAAAAGTAGTGAGCACGCGGTAACTCTGGGCCCTGCGGATCATGTCCCGGATCTCCATGTTCAGCTCCATCAGCTTGGTGCAGATCTCCGTCAGGCTCTGGTTAGACCCCACCAGAGCGTAAGTACCTGTCTGTCCCAGAGTTTGGTGACGGAAATAAATATTCAGCAGTGTCTGGACCTCATCATCAGAACTGCTTCCAAAGATGTCATTGGGCCACAGACTTCTGCAGTCAAAAAGAACAGCACAGATTAGAGGCACTACTGGTCACAAAGTTGGGAGCTTATGAGTCTTCATTAATATAAGAATATTACTTTTTTAAAAAGGCTTTATTGAGATGGAATTCCCCTATCAGGCAATTCACTCATCTAAAGTAAACAATTCAGTGGGTTTTAAAATTCAGAGCTGTGGAAACCACACACCCTCTGAATAGAGGTGGTCGGCCGTGCTGGCAGTGGTTTCCTTCATAATCAATTTTAGAATCTTGAGTATCCTGATAAAATGTCAAAAGCATAAAAATATCACAATGCAATCTGATATGCTTAAAACATTTACCTTATGTGCTATAGCATTCTGGTTTCAATGAATGTGAATACAATACCAGAATGTAGGGGCAAAACCAAAAAGGATATATTCAAATGTTAGTTTAAAATTATATGCAGGTATATTTTGAAGTGCTTCAGCATTTTGTCATTTTAGGGATGACAAATGGCCAGAACCAACACCAACACTTTCAACATGTAAGTTCTGAAAGCTGAGTGTTTCTGGCTGGGCAAGGGTAAAGATCTGAGAAGAGAACTGTAGAATATCCAGCCTTCCGCAGTGGGCTAGACTCCAGCCATCAGAGTAACAGCCAGGTGTGCATTGCCTGCAACCACCTCTAAAGAAACAGCAGAGTCACCTGCACTCCCTGATCTGCCGCAAAGCTTTGCCGAGTTCGTTGTTCTTCAGGCACTCCAGCATGGACTGGATGGCTGCTTCAGTGGACGTGAAGGTCGGCTCGGACCATGCGCCCTCTGAATAGAGAGGGTCGGCTGCAATGGCGGTGGTGGCTTCCTTCAGGTGTTTCTTTAGGTCACTTAGTTCCCTGGACATATTCAGCAGCTGTTAAAAAAATGTTTTTTAAACTGTATTTAGGTGCTGGAGGAATTTTACATCCCAAAAGGAAAAAAAGTTGATCATTTAGGTCTGGTTAAGCATAAGCTTAATACCTTGGTAAATTAAAATAGGACAGATGACATTGTACTCCATGGTATGTGTAGGGGATTGTTGAGTTGTATGCATTGAATATGTGTCAACCGCTGAGATTCTCTCCTTATAGAAAAGATTAAGACTTCATTTAAAATGTTTTCTATTTAAGTAGAAAGGGCATAAATACAGAGGGAAAGAGTACAAGAGATCAGCCTCAAGAGTGAGTAGATGTAGGTTCAAATGCCAGCTCTGCAGGGTACTGTAGGAACATGGACAAGTTAATTGACTTTTCAGCACCTCAGTTTTCTCATGTGTGAGACTGAAGATAATGGCCATCCTAAAGGTTTAAAGAGTAAGTGGAAATAATGTATACCAAATGTTTAGTACAGTCCAGCACATAAATGCTCAATAAATGTAATCATGACCATGGACTCTGTCCTAACAGTAAGTATTTCTCACTGTTGGTTCCATGCCATGGGAAAAAACTGAAGATACAATTTTAAGGATGAAGAATTTAAACTAATGTTTGTATTAATGCTACAGAGGTAAAAGATATTTTCCCTCGGCCAGGCACGGTGGCTCACACCTGAAATCTTAGCCCTTTGGGAGGCCAAGTCGGGCAGATCACGAGGTTAGGAGATCAAGACCATCCTGGCTAACACAGTGAAACCCTGTCTTTACTAAAAATACAAAAAATTAACCGGGCGTGATGGCGCGCACCTGTAGTCCCTCCCAGCTACTCTGGAGGCTGAGGCAGGAGAATCACTTGAACCTGGAGGTAGAGGTTGCAGTGAGCTGAGATTGCGCCACTGCACTCCAGCCTGGGCGACAGAGGGAGACTCCGTCTCAAAAAAAAAAAAAAAAAGATACTTCCCCTCAAAGTTACTGGAACCAAAAGATCCAGAGTGTTAAAATGTAAAGCATAAGAAAACCTGTGTCACTTCAAAGTGTCTCAAAATATACTACAGAAGACAGCTGTTACGCAATTTGATCTCAAGAGCATTTAAAAAACTGGCATAAAATTAAAGGTTTTTTTCTCTTTGTAATGCAAGTTGATGCCTGTTTACTCTGGAAAGTTATTTATTGAACTTTTCCTCTTCATTCGCAACTCACTCATGGTACAAACTTTACCTTTTCATTTGCAACTCACTCATGGTACAAACTATAAAAAACTGAAGCCCTGAAGGACTATTTTTCTTCACACACATGCCTGTTAAATACACCTACTATAGAAGCAGGTTTAAAATTTACTGAAATAATCTTTTAAAACAAGATATTCGAGTATCTTAATTCTGTATGTGGTTTTAAATTTGAAAGCAAATTTCTCAATTTTAAACCTAGGTAAATTTTAAACATTGTGTATATATACATTGTTTAAAACTTATATAGTATTTAAACACTGTGTGCACTTACCCACATAAATACACACACTGGGTATACCTTGGAAATATTCAGTTCTAGACATCTGCAATAAACTGAGTCATGCAAATTTTTTGATTTCCCCATACATATAAAATTATGTTTACACCCATATTGTAGTCTAAGCACACTAAGTCTAAAAAATGTACATACCTTAATTGAAAAACAGTTTAGTGCTAAAAAATGCTAACAATTATCTGTGCCTTCAGTGAGTAATAACCTTTTTGCTGGTAGAGGGTCTTGCCTTAATGTTAACAGCTGCTGACTGATCAGACTGGTGGTGGCTGAAGGTTGGCGTAATTGGGGCAATTTCTTAAAATAAGACAGCAACGAAGTTTGCTTTATTGATTGACTCTTCCTTTGATGAAATATTTATCTGTAGCATGTGATAACATTTCATACACCACGGAACTTCTTTCAAAACTGCAGTCAATCATCTTAAACTCCACTACTGCTCTATAAACTAAGTTTATATAATATTGTAAGTCTTCTGTCATTTGGACAGTGTTCTCAGCAAGTTCACCAGGAGTAAATTTCACATAAAGAAACTTTATTTGGGCCAGGTGTGGAGGTTCATGCCTGCAGTCCCAGCACTTTGGGAGGCTGAGGCGGGTGGATCACCTGAGGTCAGGAGTTTGAGACCAGCCTGGCCAACATGGTGAAACTCGTCTCCACTAAAAATACAAAAATTAGCTGGGCATGGTGGCACAGGCCTGTAATCCCAGCTACTTGGAAAACTGATGCAGGAGAATTGCTTGAACTTGGGAGGTAGAGATTGCAGCGAGCCAAGATTGTGCCACTGCAATCCAGCCTGGGTGACAGAGTGAGACTCCGTTTCAAAAACAATAACAACAACCAAAAACTTTATTTGTTCATCTGTAAGAAGCAATTCCTTATCCATTCAGGTTTCATCATGAGACTGCAGCAATTCAGTCACATCTTCAGGTTCCACTTCTAATTCTAGTTCTCTTGTTATTTTTGTATCTGCAGTTACTTCCCCTACTGAAGTCTTGAGCCTCTCAGAGTCGTCCATTGGGATCACATTCTTTCAAACTCTTGTTAATGTTGATATTTTGACTTCCTTTCATTCATCATGAATGTTCTTAATGGCATCAAGAATGGTGAATCCTGGCTGGGTAGCTCACAGCTGTAATCCCAGCACATTGTGGGGCTGAGGCAGGTGGATCACCTGAGGTCAGGAGTTTGAGACCAGCCTGACCAACATGGTGAAACCCCATCTCTACTAAAAATACAAAACTAGTCAGGTGTGCCATGCCTTTAATCCCAGCTACTTGGGAGGCTGAGGCAGGAGAATTGCTTGAAACCAGGAAGCGGAGGTTGCAGTGAGCTGAGACTGCACCATTGCACTCCAGCCTGGGTAACAAAAGCGAAACTCCATCTCAAAAAAAAAAAAAAAAAAAAAAAAAAAAAGATTATCTTGACCATGTGGCAAATAAAAGAGAGAAGAGTCGATTCCCATTATCTGACAACTTACATAGAGGAAAACTGGTTGTGAAGGGCTACTTCCTTGAAATAAGCATTTTAAAGTATAAAGTTGTATAGCCTTTTTCCTTTTTTCAAACTGAGTAATAAAAAAATGGTAAAATGGTTGTAATTCATCTCTTGTGGCTCTTCCTCCTCTGCCCTTAGATGATGAGGTTTCCCAGGCTTCATCCTCACTTTTCTGCTATCACTGGGATGGGTTAATCGACTTCTAGTTGTTCATGACCAAATCTGTGCCTTGTGTCCAGATCTCTCCCCTGACCTCACATCTAACCACCTGCAAGAAGTCAGTCACCGTTTAAGCCAGGTCCTGGTCCAGCATGCAGCCTCAGTCATTGACTAGCCGGCAGAAGGCTTGACTGTCTGGACACAGCATTGCCACAGTCCTTCTTTTTATATCCCTGTCTCAGCTTTGGTGCCACTGGTCACCTGGTTCGTATAAGATGGAACCGGAGTGTCATCCTCTCCTCAATTCTTCTGTCTCCTTCATCCCCCCATCAGTTTCCTTATCTTTTGACCTGTGTCTCACATTTCCTTCCTCCTCTCCATACCTAGCACTTCTGTCCCAGTTCAAATTCTCTCCTTCTGTTTGAACTATTTCAGCCGCCTCATCTCTGGTTTCCATGTCT
>PVKV010035710.1:0-16302 GCA_004027835.1 Alouatta palliata
CTACAGGCGCACGCCACCACGCCCAGCTAATTTTTGTATTTTTAGTAGAGACGGGGTTTCACCACGTTGACCAGGATGGTCTCGATCTCTTGACCTCGTGATCCACCCGCCTCGGCCTCCCAAAGTGCTGGGATTACAGGCGTGAGCCACCGCGCCCGGCCCCAACAGTGATTCTTAAATGGTGGTTCAAGAGACTCCTGGTAGGCTCCAAGCACCTTTTAGGGTTCCTCAAGGTCAAAGCTGTTTCTATTACAGTGCCAGTATATTTGCCTTTCTCACTTTCATTCTCTCCTGACCATGCACTGGAGTTTTGCAGAGGCCATGCGTGATGTATGATATCACAGCAGATTGAGTGCAGGAGCAGATAGGAGAATCCAGCTGCCTTATATTAAGTCAGCCATTAAAGAGGTTTGCAAAAATGGGCCGGGCATGGTGGCTCATGCCTGTAATCCTAGCCGTTTGGGAGGCCAAGGTGGGTGGATCACTTGAGGTCAGGGGTTCGAGACCAGTCTGGCCAACATGGCGAAACCTTGTCTCTAATAAAGATAAAAAAATTAGCCATGCGTGGTGGCATGCACCTGTAATCCCAGCTACTTGGGAGGCTGAGATAGGACAATCTCTTGAACCCAGGAGGTAGAGCTTGCAGTGAGCTGAGTGAGCCAAGATCGTGCCACCGTACTGCAGCCTGGGAAACAGAGTGAGACTCCATCTCCATTAAAAAAAAAAAAAAAGGTTTGCAAAAATGTAAAACAATGTAATTCTTACTATAATTTTTTTATTTTGGCAAGTAGTTATTTTTCATAAGAATGTGTTATGGGACTCCATGTTTGGGTCCCCTTCCATGAACACTCCCTTTGTGGAAGCCTATCTTCCCCTCCTAAACTTCATCTCTCTCTATTCCCTTCCATTCAGTGTGGAAGCTGTCTTTCCTCTCCTGGATTCCATCTTTTCTTTCTCTCACTCAGTGTGAGAGTTAGCTGTTTCTTTCTCTCTCCTCCTGTTTCTCTCTCTCTCTCTCTCTAAATTAAAAAAAAAAAAAAAAAAGTTATATATTTATGTTAACATGTAATGGCTTTATGTGGGTTTTTGTTTTTGTTTTTGTTTTTGTTTTTTCCCCAGAACGAGTCTTGTTCTGTCACCCAGGCTGGAGTGCTTTGTTGCCCAGGCTGGAGTGAGTGGCATGATCTCGGGTCACTGCAGCCTTTGCCTCCCGGGTTCAAGTGATTCTCCTGTCAGCCTCCTGATTAGCTGGGATTACAGGCATGCACCACTGTGCCTGGCTAATTTTTTGTATTTTTAGTAGACAGGGTTTCACCATGTTGGCCAGGCTGGTCTTGAACTCCTGACCTCATGCGATCCTGCTTGCCTTGGCCTCCCAAAGTGCTGGGATTACAGGTGTGAGCCACCGTGCTTGGCTTTATGTGATTTTTTTTTTTGAGATGTAGTCTCACTCTGTTGCCCAGGCTGGAGTGCAATGATGTGATCTCGGCTCACTGTAGCCTCCGTCTCTAGCTAGTCCACGGGTTCAAGTGATTCTCCTGCCTCAGCCTCCCAAGTAGCTGGGATTATAGACGCCTGCCACCACACCCAGTTCATTTTTTTTTTTTTTATTTTAGTAGAGACAGGATTTCACCTTGTTGGCCAGGATGGTCTCAATCTCCTGACCTCGTGATCGACCCACCTTGGCCTCCTAAAGTGCTGGGATTACAGATGTGAGCCACCATGCCCAGCCTTTTTTTTTTTTTTTTTTTTTTTGAGATAGAGTGTTGCTTTGTCACCCAGGCTGGAGTGCAGTGGCATGATCTCAGCTCAGTGCAGCCTTCACCTCTTGGATTCAAGTGATTCTCCTGCCTCAGGCTCCTGAGTATCTGGGATCACAGGCACACGCCACCACGCCTGACTAATACTAGAATTTTTAGTAGAGACAGGGTTTTACCATGTTTGCCAGACTGATCTCGAACTGCTGACCTTGTGATCTGCTGGCCTCGGCCTCCTAGAGTGTTGAGATTACAGGCATCAGCCACTGCACCCAGCCAGCTACACCAATTTAACATGCCCACCAGCAGTTTCAAGTTGTCCATATCTCCATCAATGGTAGTTACTGTCTGTCTTTTTTAGTTAGAGCCTTTTAGGTATAAAGTGGCTTTGATTTGAATTTCCTTCATGGCTAGTGATAATGAACAACTTTTTATGTGCTTCTTGGCCATTTACATATATTCTTTCTTTTGGGAGATGGAGTTTCACTCTTGTTGCCCAGGCTGTAGTGCAGTGGTATCATGTCGGCTCACTGCAACCCCTACCTCCTGGGTTTAAGCAGTTCTTCTGTCTCAGCCTCTCAAGTAGCTGAGATTACAGGTACCTGCCATCACCATGCCCAGCTAATTTTTTTTAGTAGAGACAGGGTTTCACCATGTTGGTAAGGCTGGTCTCAGACTCCTTACCTCGGGTGATCTGCCTACCTTCACCTCCCACAGAACTGGGATTATAAGTGTGAGCCACCATGTCTGGCCCTATTTGCATATATTCTTTGAAGAAATGTTTATTCATATCCTTTCCTATTTTTTTGTGTGTATGATATGAGGAAGAGATCCACCTTCACTTTTTTGCATATGGATATGCAGTTGTTTTAGTATCATCTTTGGTTATCTTTTGTCATGTGTTTGCTGTTATTAGATAGAAAGAGACCTTCATTCTCATTTTCTGACGCATTTTTTTTTTTAAGTAACAAGGTCTCTGTCGCCCAGGCTGGAATACAGTGACCGTAATCATACCTCACTGCAGTGTCCGCCTCCTGGGCTCAAGTGATTCTCTCACCTCAGCTTTTTGAGTAGCTGGGACCACGCCAGCTAACTTTCGTATTTTTGTGGAGATGGGGTTTCCTCATGTTGCCCAGGCTGGTCTCAATTTCCTGGGCTCAAGCAAACCATCTGCCTTTACCTTCCAAAATGCTGGGATTACAGGCATGAGCCACTGTGCCTGGCCTTATTTTCTGCCTTCTTGTTTTCTACCTTTCTAATTCCTACCTGTGGTTAAGGTAATTTATATATGTGTCTGATGGTAAACTCTTGTTTTTAAAAAATTGCATACTATGTGTTGCATCTTTTCATGCTGTTTTGCTCACATAACAATAACAACAATAATAAGGCAGTAACTTCATCATTATCAGAAATGTCATCCAAGTTATGGTAATACTGCTCAGATTAAATTACTGGGGTCCTGTTTATTTAAATGCCTTTTCCATTAAAACAAACATATGTTAAGTAAGCACTCTGAAGCAGTGGTCTCCAACCTTTTTTTGGTACCAGGGACTTGTTTTGTGGAAGACAGTTTTTCCATAGATGTTGATGGGGGGCGATTTGGGATGAAACTGTTTGACCTCAGATCATCAGGCATTAGATTCTTTTTTTTTGTTGTTTTTAAGACATAAGCTTGCTCTGTCATCCAGGCTATGATGCAGTGGCACTATTTCTGCTTACTGCAACCTCCGCCTTCTGGGTTTAAGCTATTTTTCTGCCTCAGCCACCCAAGTAACTGGGATTATAGACACCCACCACCAGGCCCAGCTAATTTTTTGTAGTTTTAATAGAGATGGGGTTTCATCATGTTGGCCAGGCTGGTCTGGAACTCCTCAGCCTCCCAAAGTGCAGGGATTACAGGCATGAGCCACCGTACCTGGCCAGGCATTAGATTCTAATAAGGAGCATGCAGCCTAGTTCCCTCACATGTGCAGTTCACAATAGGGTTTGTGCTCCTGCAAGAATCTAATGCCACTGATGATTTGACAGGAGGTGGAGCTCTGGTGGTAACTTTCGCTTGCCCACGTACCTCTGTGCTGTGCGGTTCCAACCACAGACCAGTACGAGTTATTGGGCTTGGGACTAGCGGGGCCAGGTGTGGTGGCTCACGCCTGTAATCCTAGCACTTTGGGAGGCCAAGGCCGGCAGATCACCTGAGGTCAGGAGTTCGAGACCAGGCTGGCCAACATGGTGAAACCATCTCTACTAAAAATACAAAAATTAGCTGGGTGTGGTGGTAGGCACCTGTAACCCCAACTACTTCAACCCAGGAGGCAGACATTGCAGTGAGCCGAGGCTGCTCCGTATCACTCTAGCCTGGGCAACAAGAGTGAAACTCAGTCTCAAAAAAGTTTTTTAAAAATCGCTGGGTATGGTGGTTCATGCCTGTAATCCCAGAACTTTGGGAGGCCAAGGTGGGTAGATCACAAGGTGAAGAGATGGAGACCATCCTGGCCAACATGATAAAACCCATCTCTACTAAAAATACGAAAATTAGCTGGTTGTAGTGGTGGGCACCTGTAATCCCAGCTACTTGGGAGGCTGAGGCAGAATTGCGTGAACCTGGGAGGCAGAGGTTGTAGTGAGCCAAGATCTTGCCACTGCACTCCAGCCTGGCGACAGAGCAAGACTCCATCTCAAAAAAAAAAAAAAGCTGGGTGTGGTGGTGCACCTGTAGTCCTATTTAACAGGCTGAGATGGGAGGACCACTTGGGTTTGAAGTTAGAATGTGCTATTATCTTACCACAGTGCTCTAGCCTGGGCAACAGAGCAAGACTCTGTCTTTAGAAAAAAGAGACCGTGTGCAGTGGCTCACGCCTGTAATCCCAACACTTTGAGAGTCCAGCGTGGGTGGATCATCTCAGTCAGGAGTTCAAGACCAGCCTGGCTAAATGACAAAACCCTGTCTCTACTGAAAATACAAAAATTAGCTGGGTGTGGTGGTGGACTCATGTAATCCTAGCTACTCAAGATGCTGAGGCAGGAGAATCGCTTGGACCTGGGAGATGGATGTTGCAGTGAGCGAGATGCTGAGGCAGGAGAATCGCTTGGACCTGGGAGATGGAGGTTGCAGTGAGCCGAGATCGCATCATTGCACTCCAGCCTGGGCAACAAGAGTGAAACTCTGTTTCAAAAAACAATAAAAACAAAAGGCTGGCTGTGGTGGTTTATGCCTGTAATCCCAGCACTTTTGGGAGGCCGAGGCGGGTGGATCATTTGAGATCAAGAGTTGAAGATAAGCCTGGTCAACATGGCAAAACCCCGTCTCTATCAAAAATACAAAAATTAGCTGGATGTGGTGGTGCGTCTGTAATCCCAGATATTTGGGAGGCTGACATTTCAAGAATTGCTTGAACCTGGGAGGCGGAGGTTGTAGTGAGCTGAGATCATGCCACTGCGTTCTAGCCTGGGTGACAGAGTGAGGGATCGTCTCAAAAAAACAAAAAAGTTTTGATATTTCCTTGTTGGACCCCAGTATGTCTCCAATCCCAGCTACTGGGGAGGCTGAGACAGGAGAATTGCTTGAGAACCCAGGAGGCAGAGGTTGCAGTGAGCTGAAATCGTATGACTGCATTCCAGCCTGGGCAACAGAGCAGGAGTCCATCTCAAAAAAAATAAGAGGCCAGGCGCAGTGGTTCATGTTTGTAATCCCAGCACTTTGGGAGACCCAGGCAGGCAGATCACAAAGTCGAGAGTTTGAGACCAGCCTGTCCAACATAGTGAAACCCTGTTTCTACTAAAAATAAAAAAAAATTAGCCGAGTGTGGTGGCCTGAGTCCACAATCCCAGTTAATCAGGAGGCTGAGGTGGGAGAATCACTTGAACCTAGGAGGCAGGGGTTGCAGTGAGCCAAGACTGCGCCATTCCACTCCAACCTGTGTGACAGAGTAAGACTTCGTCTCAAAAAATAGAACCAAATTTTTGTTTGTTTGTTTGTTTGTTTGTTTGTTTGTTTTGAGACAGAGTCTTGCTCTGTTGCCCAGGCTGGAGTGCAGTGGCATGATCTCTGCACACTGCAACCTCTGCTTCCCTGGATCAAGCAATTCTGCCTCAGCCTCCTGAGTAGCTGGTATTATAGGTGCAAGCCACCATGCCTAGCTAACTTTTTTGTATTTTCAGTAGAGATGGGGGTTTTACGATGTCGGTCAGGCTGGTCTTGAACTCCTGACCTTGTGATCCACCCACCTTGGCCTCCCAAAGTGCTGGGATTACAGGCATGAGCCACCGCGCCCAGCCCATATTTTCTTACTAGACCCTAGCATGTCTGTAATCCCAGCTATACAGGAGGCTGAGGCAGGAGAATCGCTTGAACTTGGGAGGTGGAGGTTGCAGTGAGCTGAGATCACGCCACTGCATTCCAGCCTGGGCAACAGAGCAAGTCTGTCTCAAAACAAAGTTTTGATATTTCCTTTTTAGACCCCAGTTAATTATTGTGTTTTCTCTCTGTAGTGGATATATGTCAATGTGATTGTAATGTGATGCTGGATAATTCTGTATTTAGTTTTGCATATTGTGGCCTCCTCAAAAGCCTTGAGTATGCCAGTGATTTCTCACATTGCGCAGGGCCCTTGTGTGGGATCTCTTTCTTTCCTTGGGTGCTGGACTTTCAGTGATGCCTGGTTCACTCACTGATGAATCTTGTTGCTTACAGGTCCAGGTGCAGGTACAGCAGTCTCCGCAACAGGTCTCGGCTCAGCAGCTCTCCCCACAACTCACCGTTCACCAGCCTACTGAGCAACCCATCCAGGTCCAGGTGCAAATCCAAGGCCAGGCACCACAGTCAGCAGCCCCCTCCATTCAGACCCCGTCTCTGCAGAGTCCCAGTCCCTCGCAGCTGCAAGCAGCTCAGATCCAGGTGCAGCACGTGCAAGCGGCCCAGCAGATCCAGGCTGCAGAAATCCCGGAGGAGCACATCCCACATCAGCAAATCCAGGCTCAGCTGGTGGCTGGCCAGTCTCTTGCTGGTGGTCAGCAGATCCAAATCCAGACCGTGGGTGCCCTTTCCCCACCACCATCCCAGCAGGGCTCACCCCGGGAAGGGGAGCGGCGGGTTGGCACAGCCAGTGTCCTCCAGCCAGTGAAGAAGCGCAAAGTGGACATGCCCATCACTGTGTCCTACGCCATCTCAGGGCAGCCGGTGGCCACCGTGCTGGCCATTCCACAGGGCCAGCAGCAGAGTTATGTGTCTTTGAGGCCAGACTTGCTGACAGTAGACAGTGCCCACCTGTACAGTGCCACTGGGACCATTACTAGCCCTACAGGAGAAACCTGGACCATCCCTGTTTATTCTGCCCAGCCCCGGGGGGACCCTCAGCAGCAGAGCATTACCCACATTGCCATTCCCCAGGAAGCCTACAACGCAGTTCATGTCAGTGGCTCACCCACGGCCCTGGCAGCTGTAAAGCTGGAGGATGACAAGGAGAAGATGGTGGGCACCACATCTGTAGTAAAAAACTCCCATGAAGAGGTAGTGCAGACCCTTGCAAACTCTCTCTTTCCAGCACAGTTCATGAATGGCAACATCCACATTCCAGTGGCTGTGCAGGCTGTGGCAGGCACGTACCAGAATACGGCTCAAACTGTCCATATATGGGATCCCCAACAGCAGCCGCAGCAGCAAACTCCCCAGGAACAGACGCCACCACCACAGCAACAGCAGCAGCAGCTCCAAGTTACTTGTTCAGTAAGTGAAGACTTACCAGGAGGACAGGCAGTCTGGTCCCTCAGGGCCCAGTGCAGCACAGAGCTGGCAACCTCTGGCTTATTTACTTCTATTAGTTTTACAGTGATACAGTATTTAGTATTTGGGAGAAGAGGGGGAGAAACAGCACGTGAGGCTATGCAACAGGAAAAAGATTTATCCTGGTACCTGGAGGTAAACGAGATGGCCAGGAATTGCTTTGGAGTTTTGGAGAGGTTTTGGGTTTAGGTATTATGGACACTTCTGTGTAATTTTTTCTCAGAAAGAGTAAAGTTACAGGTATAGATGAATGGGACACCTGAAGTGTGTCCCAGGAGCTGCTCCCTTGTATCGTAAGTAAGTGGTTCTAGCAAAACACTTGTAGTTTATCACATAGATTACAAACTCATCACTGGAGAAGCTGTGAGATTGTTTATTCTGTTTTTCATCTTTGGGCACACAGTGTGGGTGAATTAGAAAATCTGAAATACCTCTTAATGAGCCTGTTAAAACTGATCACCGTTGGGAGTCTTGAATATGCCACCTATGTGGTAGGACCTCCTAAGAGTGTTTTTGTGTTACTTGAAAACGGGCCAGGCGCGGTGGCTCACACATATAATCCTAGCACTTTGGGAGGCTGAGGCAGGCAAATCACCAGAGGTCAGGAGTTTGAGACCATCTTGGTCAACATGGTCAAACCCCATCTCTTCTAAAAATATAAAAATTAGCTGTGTGTGGTGGCACATGCCTATAATCCTAGCTACTTGGGAGGCTGAAGCAGGAGAATTGCTTGCCTGGGAGGTAGAGGTTGTGATGAGCCAAAGTTGAGGTGAGCCAAGATCTCACCACTGCCCTCCAACCTGGGGCAACAGAGCAAGATTCTGTCTCAAAACAAACAAAAACTATTAGTGCTGGATTCTGTGACAGTTGCCTATAATCCCAGCAGTTTGGGAGGCTAAGGTGGGAGGATTACTTTAGCCCAGGAGTTTGAGACCAGCCTGGGCAATATAGGGAGACCCTATCTCTACAAAAAAATTAAAAAATACACTCTAGTGTGGTGGCATAAACCTGTGGTCCCAGCTTAGATGGGAGGATTGCTTGAGCCTGGGAGGTTGAGGCTGCTATGATCATGCCACTGCATTTCAGCCTGGAGGAAAGAGTGAGACCTTGTCTAAAAAAAACAATTGGTGAAATATCTGGTCCCATTAGAGTGGGATATAGGGCCTCTGGTCTTACAGGACTGATGAAGGTGGTGTGCTTCAGTGGGCAAAAGCTCCTGGGAATGCATGTGTGGGAGCTAGCACAAACAAGTTAGATAAGGGACTACACTTAGAAACACGGCCTCTAAGTGATTAAGCAAAGGTTGACCAGGTGGTTTCATAGAGGCAGCATTTTATTATCCTAGGTGATATTGTTAAGGACCTGCTAAATATCTAGCTGTTGGGCCTAGAAAGAGAACAAGACAAGAGTTTTTGCTTCATACAGCTAAGAGTCTTGTGAAAGTCAGAACTTACGATTTCTATTCCTTTAAATTATTTATAAGGCAGAATACTTACGCATACAAAGACAAACTGGGAATTTAGAAACTCTAGGTTAAAAAGGAAACAGCGGCGTCTCTGTGGACAAAACAGGGTTTGAACTGTAGTTAATTTATTTTTGAGACAGAGTGTTGCTTTGTTTCCCAGGTGAGAGTGTGGTAGTGATCATAATTCACTGTAGCCTCAAATTCTTGGGCTGATAAAATCCTCCCACCTCAGCCTCCCAAGTAGCTGGGACTATAGGCACACACTGCAAACTTGGTGTGTGTGTGTGTGTGTGGTGTGTGTATATATATATTTGTAGAGACAGAGTCTCACTATGTTGCCCAGGTACACACTACCACACTTGGGTGTGTGTGTATCGTGTGTGTATATATATATTTGTAGAGACAGTCTCACTATGTTGCCCAGGCTGGTCTTGATCTCCTAGCCTCATGTGATCCTCCTGCCTTGGCCTTTCAGAATGCTGGGATTACAGACATGAGCCACTGCACCCTGTGTTGAACTGTTGAACTGTAGTTTGTAGTTTAGATAAGTAAAAGAATGGAACAGCATAAATATGAAACCAAGGATAGACAGAAGGGACATGACATGGCCTAAGGCAACGTGAGAAGGGAACTGTGGGAATGGAGTTAGTATGGGGGCGGGGGCAGGAATGAGATTGTTGTCTTCCCAAATTAGAGTCGAGTTTGATCTAGTCTGTGATAGGAAGTCTGGAATTACCTAGATTTATGGTAATAGGAGGAATCAAGTAGCCATGTGTAGAATTGACTCCATATAGGAGAAACCAGCCAGTAGATTTGTAATGGGTCTCTATGCTCTGCTTTTGTTCAAAGAAATGGAGTCCATTAGGCCTCCCCTAGCTCTTCTGGGCCTGATTGTCCAGTTGCAAGTCAGGGCCTCATTTGGTACTTAATGGTCTCCATTTATAATTTACATTTCTGGGTCCTCTAACAGAAGATCCTTTCTGGACTTCATTTTAGTAGGCCAGTGTTCTTCATAGGCTGTATCTGATTTGGGAAAGTCTTAGAGTGATTAATATGAAGTATTATTACCAGAAATGGAAACATTGGGGAGGATCTCAATTTTCCATCCCAAAGGAAAGATGAGTTTGTCTATATATACCACAAACATCCCTCTGCCCTCCTATGCAGGATCTGTGGAGAAGAGATGAATAAGACAGTCCACGCTTGGGCCACTTTATGGTCACATGGGAAAGACAGTTGAGTTGAACCCTAAGGGGAGCTGGAGACAAAATGTTGTGTTCCTTCATCTGTCACAGGTTGGAGAGGACCATACCTTTTATAAAAGCTCTCATATGTCCTATCTTTAAACCAGATTTATGGTGAAATCTCACTTCCTCACACCCACCTCCATCTATTGCCCCATTTCTCTGTTCTACTTTATTCCCAGAACTCTCAAAAAGCATTATCTACACAAGCTGGGCTCCATGTGGTATAAAATTGTCCTTCCCTTTTTTTTTTTTTTTTTTTTTTTTAAGATAGAGTCTTGATCTGTCGCCCAGGCTGGAGTGCAGTGGCGCAGTCGTGGCTCACTACATCCTCCGCCTCCGAGGTTCAAGCAATTCTCCTGCGTTAGCCTCCCTAGTAGCTGGGACTAAAGGTGCACATCACCATGCCTGGCTCATTTTTGTATTTTTTTAGTAGAGATAGAGTCATCATATTGGTCAGGCTGATCTCAAACTCCTGACCTCAGGTGATTCACCCACATTGGCCTCCCAAAGTGCTGGGATTACAGGCGTGAGCCATTGTGCCCGGCCAAATTTTCCTTTCACCTCATGACTAAATCTGTTCTTGTCAAGGTCAGCAGTGACAGCCCACCCATAGCAAGTTTAGACCAGCAGGTATGTTTTTAACCTACAGCAACACACAACACAGCAGCCTGTTAACACTCTTTTCTTTAGACTTCCATGTTATTACACATTCCTGATTTTTCTCCTACCAATCTGATGATTCTTCCAGGAGCCTTACTGGTGCCTTCTTCTCCTCTCTCTGAATCGTACAAGTTCATGTTCCTCAGGGTTCAGTACTTGGCTCTCTTCTCCCTAAGGGATTTCTTTCCATTGCCATGGTTTTCAGCATCCTCTAGATGATTCTTGCTGCTGCTGAAGATGATAATCACTAATACCATCTGCCAGTACTGTTCACGTTTAACATATTCTTCTAATTTTCACATTAACCTTATGAAGTATGTACTAATACCTCCATTTTACAGATGAAGAAACTCAGAGATTAAGTGAGAAGGCCACAGCCACACTTAAAAAGTGACAGAATTGGCTGGGTGCAGTGGCTCATGCCTGTAATCCCAGGACTTTGGGAGGCCGAGGCGGGCAGATCACAAGGTCAGGAGTTCAAGACCACACTGGCCATTATGGTGAAACCCTATCTCTACTAAGAAATACAAAAATTAGCTGGGCAGAGTGGCTTGTGCCTGTAATCCCCAGCTATTTGGACCCGGGAGGTGGAGGTTGCAGTAAGCTGAGATTGTGCCACTGCACTCCAGCCTGGGCTACAGAGCAAGACTCCATCTCAAAAAAAAAAAAGAAAAGAAAAGTGACAGAATTGGCTGGGCACGGTGGCTTATGCCTGTAATTCCAGCACTTTGGGAGGCTGAGGCTGGCAGATCACGAGGTCAGGAGCTTAAGACCAGCCTGATCAACATGGTGAAACCCCATCTCTACTAAAAATACAAAAATTAGCTGGTCGTGGTGGTGCATGCCTATGATCCCTGGTACTTGGGAGGCTGAGGCAAGAGAATCGCTTGAACCAGAGAGACAGAAGTTACAGAGAGCTGAGATCATGCCACTACACTCAGCCTGGGCAACAGAGCAGACTGTCTTAAAAAAAAAAAAAAAAAATGGTAGCATTGAGATTTAACCCTGGATGGGTCAGCCCTGGCTGTGTCTTAATCCCTGTGTAGCATTGACACATAGGTTCAAGTCTCTGGGCCATGCCTTCCTGTTTGGAACCTTTTCCATATATATATTCAACTGTCTACTTAGCAATAAATCCTACTTGGATTTATTGTTAATACCTCAGATCTTCATTGGCATCACTGCTAAAACTGTCAAAAACTTCCGTGTCTCAGAAAATGGTGCTGCTCTCCACCCAGTTGTTCAAACCAGAAACGCAGGAGTCATCTTTGTGTCTGCTTTCCCTTACTCCTCACAGCCAGTTCATCAACAAGCCATGTTGCTTGTACAGAATCTCTTACATCATCTCCACTGCCACCACTCTAGACTAGGACACCAGTACTTGGTTCCATTCTTGTTCTTCAATTTATTCTTCATAGAACAATGAGAATAATCATACAATGTAAGATTATGTCGCTTCCTAGCTTAAAACTAGCCAAGGGCTCCCATTATATGTAGGAACAAATGTACATCACAGTGTACAATACTCTATATTGGTAATTTTCAACCAGGTTGTATCATTGCCCACTTTACCCACTGGTAGACATTTGGACATGTTTGGAAGAATTTTTGGAAGATACTTGGGAATGTTAACTGCCATTTAGAGGTTGGAAGCACACAGTAAAGGTGGCCTGCTACAGAAGCACTGCCTCCCATGCTCTGGCCACTGCCTACTTGTTCAGCCAGACTCCTGGATTTCCAGTTGGAGTGGTTGGTGTTGCCATTGAAAAAGGGAGGGGGTAACTCGGGAGAATAGATCTGGACAGGGAAGTTAATGATTACTCCCTGTAGATGTTAATTTGAAGATGTACAGTGGAGAGGTACATAGTGGTCATTTCGACAAATACCGACGACCAAACTGGGAAAGTGGGTGAGACTCACCAGGGAGAATGTGTAGTTGAAATGAGAAGTGGGCCTAGGGAGGAGCTCCATGGTTGACAAACATGTAAGGGCCTGGCAGAGATAAACCCAAAGCATACAAAGAAAGAGCTGCTAGATAGCTGAGGGACGTCTGGGAAGTGATATATCAGGAAGCCAACGAGAGTACAAAGGACAGTGTTGAGGGTGACATTGTTGGATGTGCCAGAAAGGTCCAGTTGGTTAGGGCCAAAGCATCCATTGCATTTGACCCTCTCATTTCAGGTGTATGTGATTGGGTAGTATTAGGAGTGGTGATTGGGTAGTATGAGGAGTGGTGGTAATGCTCGTGGTGGTGATGGCAACAGCTACTACCAGGCCACCAAGAAAAGATTGCTGATTTCTGGGGTAGACAGAATAGTGATTGGAGCCCTGAATGTAGCATCTAGATCAAAGGTCTGTGGAAATCAGAGAATGAGTTCTCAGGTTAAAAGTAGAAGAAAGAGGCCAGGTGAGGTGGCTCACGCCTATAATCCGAGCATTTTGGGAGGCCAAGGTGGGCGGGTCATGAGGTCAAGAGATCAAGACCATCCTGGACAACATGGTAAAACCCCATCTCTACTAAAAATACAAAAAAATAAGCTGGGTGTTGTGGTGCATGCCTGTAGTCCCAGCTACTGAGGAGGCTGAGGCAGGAGAATTGCCTGAATCCAGGAGGCAGAGATTACGGTGAGCCGAGATCTCGCCACTGCACTACAGCCTGGGCAACAGTGCGAGACTCCATCTCAAGAAAGTAGAAGAAAGGGCAAAAATGTCTGGGCCTGGCTGTAGACTTGGCTTTGAGTAAGACAATAATTGGTGACAGACCTTTTTTTTTTTGAGATGGAGTTTTGCTTTTGTTGCCCAGGCTGGAGTGCAGTGGCGTGATCTTGGCTCACCACAACCTCTGACTCTCAGGTTTAAGCAATTCTCCGAGTAACTGGAACTACAGACGTGTGCTACCACACCCAGCTATTTTTTTATTTTCTGTAGAGACAGGGTTTCTCCGTGTTGGTCAGGCTGGTCTCGAACTCCTGATCTCAGGTGATCCACTCTCCTCAGCCTCCCAAAGTGTTGTGATTACAGGTGTATCCTGCTGACAAACTTTAATAAAACAGAGTAGGGGAAAGATGTATTGCTTCCTGAGCTAAGAAAGTACTTACTGATTGGGTAAAGGGAGGCTTGAGCCTATGGGTGACGGGCATGGCGCACTGAGAGGCTTCTGGGACTATTGGGTCCTCTGGTCCTGAGCTCAGCTGCCTTCCTGGCCTGTGCTAGATGTCTTTGAGGGGCATGATGGTTGGCAGTTCATGGAACTATTTCAAAGAAATGTTTTTTGTTTTGTTTTGTGTGTGTGTGTGTGTGATCCTTAGATTAGCCAGTGCAAATTGAATCAGCTCTTTGCCCTAGACTGTAGTTCGGTACATCTCAGTATTCTAGGCCTAATGCAAACCTTTGCACACGTTTGTTGAGTTAGCGAGTGAGAGAAACTAGGGTTTTGGGTGATTTGAATTGATTTCTTAATAATTTTTATAATCTTTGAGAATCCAAGCACATTCTGTTATGTCTTTTTGGGTTTTTTTGAGGGGGAGACAGAGTCTGGCTCTGATGCCCAGGCTGGAGTGCAGTGGCACCATCTTGGCTCACTGCAACCTCTGCCTCCCAGGTTCTGATTCTCCTGCCTCAGCTTCTTGAGTAGCTGGAATTACAGGCATGTACCACCATACACAGCTAATTTTTATATTTTGATAGAAATGGAGTTTCACCATGTTGGCCAGGCTAGTCTTGAACTCCTGACCTGAAGTGATCTGTCTGCCTTGGCCTCCCAAAGTCACTGCACCCAGCCCAAGCACATTCTTTGAACATGTGGTAACTCAGTTCTTGCCCTTCAAAATCAGAGTCCAAACTAAAAAAATGGAAAATCTTGGAATTTTAATATTGGGAAGGTATAAAAATCTCTTCAGAATCTGGCCAGGCACGGTGGCTGACACCTGTAATCTCAGCACTTTGGAAGGTGGAGGCGGATGGATCACTTGAGGTCGGAAGTTTGAGACCAGCCTGGCCACCATGGTGAAACCGTGTCTCTACTAAAAATGCAAAAATTATTGTATACAACACAAAAATGCAATGACCTTGGCTCACCACAACCTCCGCCTCACAGGTTCAAGGCATTCTCCTGCCTCAGCCTCCCAAATAGCTGGGATTATAGATGTCTGCCACCGTGGTCTCCAGCCTGGGCAACAGAGGAAGACTGCTCAGAAAAAGAATTTTGAAAAGTAGGAGATATTGCCGGGTATGGTGGCTCATGCCTGTAATCCCAGCACTTTGGGAGGATGAGGTGGGTGGATCACAAGGTCAGGAGATTGAGACCATCTTGGCCAACATGGTGAAACGCTGTCTCTACTAAAAATACAAAAAACTAGCTGGGCATGGTGGCGTG
Organism: Alouatta palliata; assembly: GCA_004027835.1. Classification (NCBI taxonomy): domain Eukaryota; kingdom Metazoa; phylum Chordata; class Mammalia; order Primates; family Atelidae; genus Alouatta; species Alouatta palliata. The sequence continues at coordinate 15,284 of PVKV010035710.1, forward strand.
TCCCTATAGTCCAGCTACTCGGGAGGCTGAGGCAGGAGAATTGCTTGTACCAGGGAGTCAGAGGTTGCAGTGAGCTGAGATCATGCCACTGCACTCCAGCCTGGGCAACAGAGACTCCATCTCAAAAAAAAAAAAAAAAAATTAGGAAGTATTTAAACATTATTCATACATTCACTTTTTTAATTTTTACTTTTTGAGCCACAGTCTCGCTGTGTCACCCAGGCTGGAGTGCAGTGGCACTGTCTTAGCTCACTGCAACCTCTGTCTCCCTGGTTCAAGTGATTCTCATGCCTCAGCCTCCCGAGTAGCTGGGAGTACAGGTGTGAGCCACCATGCCTGGCTAACTTTTGTATTTTTAGTAGAGATGCGGTTTTGCCACTTTTTTTTTCTCTAAATGATGACTCAGCTATGGTTGGACATTAAAATCACCTGGGAAGGCCGGGTGCCATGGTTCATGCCAGTAATCACTGCCCCTCGGGAGGCTGAGGCAGGCAGATCACTTGAGGTCAGGAATTTGATACCAGCTGGCAAGGTGATTCAATACGAGCCGTCTCTACTAAAAATACAAAAATTAGCCAGGCATGCTGGTGCACTGTAATCCCAGCTACTTGGGAGGCTGAGGCAGGAGAATCGCTTGACCTGGGAGGTGAAGGTTGCAGTGAGCAGAGATTGTGTCATTGCACTTCAGCCTGGGTGACAGAGTAAGACTCCATCTTAAAAAAAAAAAAAAAAAATCACCTGGGAAGCTTTTAAAAATACTGACACTGTGCCCCTACCTTATACCAGTTAAATCACAATTGCTGGGGATAAGGTCCAGGTGGGTTTTTTTTTTTTTTTTTTAAACAACAGATGATTTTAAGGTGCAGCCTAGTTTAAAATAACTGCTCTGGGCTGGCTGCAGTGACTCATGCCTGTAATCCCAGCCCTTTGGGAGGCCGAGACAGACAGATCACCCGAGGCCAGGAGTTTGAGACCAACCTGGCCAACATGGTGAAACCCTCTCTCTACTAAAAATACAA
>PVKV010035711.1:0-16334 GCA_004027835.1 Alouatta palliata
AAAAAAAAAAAAAAAAAAAAAAAGGACTAACTCACAGCCTCACTGACCAATTAGACAACCTCTGAGAACCTCAGCTTCCTCCTCTTTAAAAGGAGCTAAATACTTTCAGGAACATCAGTGGAATTCGGATAAATGCAGAGATGCAGCAGTGTGTGGGACACAGAGTGAGCCCTGCATAAACAGCACCACTCCACTACCATGCTTCTCTTTCTGTACCGTGTCCACCCTGAGTTTCTTGTTTTGAGTATTATTATTGGGCTACTGGAAAATCCTAATTCTTCTTTTCAATGTGACCCAAGGCAGCGTTCTCCATTCTCAAATCTGATTTTAACATCTCTTTTCCCTACAGTGTCATATGTTTTCCATTTTGTAATGGAAGGCAATGGTTTAATTTATAAAAGTTTGTTTTCTGGCCGATTTTCCAGGAATATATTGATTTAATAAAACCAAGGGATGGCCAGGTGTGGTGGCTCACGTCTATAATCTTTACAGGTGTGAGCACTTTGGGAGGCCGAGGTGGGTGGATCACAAGGTCAGGAGATCGAGACCATCCTGGCCAACATGCTGATGCTGAAACCCCATCTCCACTAAAATACAAAAAATTAGCCGGGCGTGGTGGCACATGCCTGTAGTCTCAGCCACTCGGGAGACTGAGGCAAGAGAATCGCTTGAACCTGGGAGATGAAGGTTGCAGTGAGCCGAGAGAGAGTTACTGCACTCCAGCCTGGCGACAGAGCAAGACTCTGTCTAAAAAAAAAAAAAAAAAACCTCAAGGAATATGATGAAACCCCGTCTCTACTAAAAATACAAAAATTACTGGGTGTGGTGGCATGCACCTGTAGTCCCAGCTACTCAGGATGCTGAAATAAATTGTTTGAACCCAGGAGGTAGAGGCTGCAGTGAGCCGAGACTGAGCCTGGGCGGGGTGACAGAGTGAGACTCCATCTCAAAAAAACAACAACAAAAAAAAAACACCTCAGCAGGGAGATCTGTATGTGTATAATTTCCTCTAGTAAAATATTACTAATAACCTTTGCTTAGGATAATGGATCCATGAGTGTGCTTTTCACAGACACTCACATTGGCTGGGGGAGAGCACATGGTAGAAGAAGACAGGGTGAAAACTGTCCCCCCAGCAAGTCCAATGTCGCATGGACACTCCCTTCTCCCATCCCTGCTGAGAGCAATGGGGCAGATCATGCCTCTGTGTGAGTCTCCTCCTTCCTGACGCAGTCTTGACCACAGGCCACTCTGACTCCTTGGGACAGCAATTTCAGTGTTTTTTGTTTTTGTTTTTGCTGTTGTTGTTTTTGAGACAGGGTCTCGCTCTTGTCACCCAGGCTGGAGTGCAGTGGCACGATCTCAGCTCACTGTAGCCTCAACCTCCCAGGTTGAAGCGATCCTCCCATCTCAGCCTCCAAAGTAGCTGGGACTACAGGTACACACCACCATGCCTGGCTAACTTTTAAAAAATTTTTTGTAGAGACCAGATTTTGCCACATTGCACAGGCTGGTCTCGAACTCCTGAGCTCGAGGGATCCACCTGCCTTGGCCTCCCAAAGTGCTCACACCCATAAAGGTGTGATCCATTGAGCCAGACCCCAGCATTTTTAATGAAGGCATTTTAGTGAGCATCTAGTTCAATGTTCATGTGTATACCTTCCCAAGGTTTTGTCAGTTAAATTTACAAGTCAGAAGGGTCTTCCTTTTTTCTTTTTTTTGAGACGGACTCGCACTCTGTCACCAAGGCTGGAGTACAGTGGCACGATCCCAGCTCACTGCAACCTCTGCCTCCCAGGTTCAAGTGATTCTTCTGTCTCAGCCTCCCATGTAGCTGGGATTACAGGTACCTACCACAGCCGGCTAGTTTTTGTATTGTTAGTAGAGACAACATTTCACCAAGCTGGCCAGGCTGGTCTTGAACTCCTGGCCTCAAGTGATCTGCCGGCCTCAGCCTCCCAAAGTGCTGCAATTACAGGATGAACCACCGTGCCCTGCCAGAAGGATCCTTCTTGACTCCACACATCCCCATCCCACCCCTCCAATTCCCTTGGTCCTTTTCATGCTCTGTCTCACCCTGCCCCAGTCCCCCACTCAGCACCCTTAAAGCACAGAATGGAAACTAGCTCTTATGAGCGTGGTCACCAAAAGAAGGTTTGCCCAGAGTGGGTCCCAGAGGAAGAGGCCTTGGGAGGTTCTACAGTACCACATCTGCCCCTGGGCATCAGGTAGAGAAAAACAGATGTGAGCAGAGGTCAAGGGAAAGTGGACAAGCTTAAGAAGCCACAGAGCCAACATCTGAGGCAGGAGGGACAGAGGAAGAGAGCCTATCAGAGCCCGAATCTGATCTAGGAAATTGAGTGGAAATTGAGTCAGGAGCTGGGGTGAGGTGGGAGGATGGCGGAGGCTCCCCAGCTGCCAGGGAAACACAGCAGTAAGTTCCAGCCAGTGTGAGTCCAGTCAGCACACATATGGGGGCCAGGGAGCCCCTCATCAGCCTGGCCTCAGCCTGCCTCACACAGCCACTTTGGAAAATCTCAAGGCAGAGCTGCCAGTGTTACTCAGCACAGCTGAGGTTGGCTGGTGTGAGTCCATGCAGCCTGCCCGCCACCCTTGGGCCTCTTTCTGCCACAGCAGGCAGCCGTGGGGCTCTGTCAAGGGATCCCCCCCTCCAGGCCCTCACCTGAGAGGCTGTCAGGCCCTGGGCCCCCATCTTCAAGACATCGAAGTTCCAGCACAAAGGTCTCAGTGGCTGGCCCCACCTCCATCCTGGCGGTCAGACCCGGATTCCCGGGAGTCGGCTGTGCTGAGAGAAAGGAAGGAGGCGGTTCGGATGGGTTGGTGTGCTTGGAGCCCCCGACAGGTGGCACAGGCCCCCCAAAGGCCCTCCACCTCTGCCTCCAGCCACCCAGAGCAGTCAGCTCCACCCCTGCTGCAACTACAGGACCATCCAGGCCACAACGAAGACCAGGGAGTCTGGGTGGCCTGTAGGCTCAGGGTCAGGAAGGTGGCAGCTGCACGGGACCCTGTTCCTGAACAGAGGCAGGGCCGCCTCTCCTGACGTTTCACAGGGGGACAAAGAGTGGGGTAGCCCCACTGAGACACAACTGTGGGTATCAGCCCTTCACAAGGGAGGGAAGCTGGAGTCACCAAAAGACATTCAGGGTGGTAAGGGACTCTGGGGCCAAAGAGAGACTGTCCATCAATAACTTGCCTCCTTCAATTCTTTTTTGACATCGGGTCTTTCTCTGTCACCCAGGCTGGAGTGCAGTGGTGCGATCTCCGCTCACTGCAACCTCCGCCTCCTGGGTTCAAGCGACTGTCCTGCCTCAGCCTCCTGAGTAGCTGGGGCTACAGGTGCGCGCCATCAAGCCCAGCAAATTGTTATTTTTTTATTTTGTAGACGATGTAGCCCAAGGCTGGTCTCGAACTCCTGGCCTCAGGCAATCCTCCTGCCTCAGCCTCCCAAAGTGTTGGGATTACAGGAGTGAGTTACGGCGCCCGGCCCCTTTCAATTCTATTGCCTCCCTGGCCTGCTCTGACAAGGCCACCAGCAGGTCACGTGTATCAGGTGCCACCCCAGGTCCCTGGCAAGGCAGGTATCCAGAGCACTGTCACCCACGGCCTGGCCCTGTGCCCAGGCGCTCCTGACAGTCCGCCCTGGCCCGTGCAGAGCTGGCCACTCTCCCCTAAACAGGCCAACTCCAGACCCCTCTAGCCTCGCGCCATCCAGTCCAAACCCTCTCGAGGGACACGTCCCCGGTGGCCTCACCTGGTGGAGCATTTCCTGCTCCCGGGGCAGCCTCTGCGCTAGGGGAGGTGTGGTCAGCAGAGGCTGCGAGGTGAAGGCCACGGCGTGCAGCCCGCTCCTTTCGGAGGCGCCTCCATCCAGAAAGAGCCGCGAGGCGCCGAGGCACCCCGGGGGCTTTCTGGGCACTCGGGAGGGTCCGTGCCGTCTGGGCTGCGGAGGTCGCCCTGGGCCAAGGGAAGGGGCCAAGAGGAGCGGACGAGAAGAAGTTGGCGGAGACTCTCGGGTGGGGGCCGGGGCGGGAGGCAGCGCCCTGAATCCAGCGCGGGGCTCAGGGCCAGCCCCGCGGGACCGTGGCGGGCAGCCGGGTCCAGGCCGGCGCCCGGGGTCGGCACCGCGGGGTAGCCCCGCCTGGGGTCGGCGGCGGCCAGGTGACGCCGGTCCTCGGGGTCTACAGGTGCCCGGAGCCCGCGGGCGGCCTGGGCCGGGCCGCGCCGGGGGCCGGGGCGGGGAGGGGAGGCGGGGGGCGGGCGCAGCGGCCGGGCCGGGTCCCGCTGGGCTCGCCCGCCCGCCCGGGAGTGCGTCCGTGCGGGCCGCGGGCCGGGCCGGGGGCGGGGGCGCGGGGGCCGGCACAGGAAGTCCCCCCGGCATCCGCATCCTGTCCCCCGCCCCTGCCGCCCGCCTCGCCCCCGCGCCCCCGCGCCCCGGCCCCCGCAGCCGCCGCCGCCGCCGCTCTAGGCAGCCGCAGCTCGGTGAGCTTAACCCTTCCCGGCCCGGCCACTCACCCGGCCCGGGGGACACGATGCGGCGGCCCCTGGGGCGTCCCGGGCCGGCCAGTGCCGAGCGCAGCGCGCGCTGTGCCGCATCCCCGCTGCGCGTGTCCGCGCGCCACGGTTGGAGACTGTCGCTGCTTGGGTGTCTGGGTGGGGGGTGCCCAGACGGATTCCTGCAACCCCCTGGAGGACAGGCCTGGCCTCGGGGCTTCCCTGCCGGGGTACAAATTGTGGCTAATTAGCACTCAATTCGTTGGCACTCGGAGAGGGAGCGAGCAGGCGCCATCCGGGCCCGGCCCTAGCAGGCCCTGGAGAGGCCACCCAGGTCTGCACCTTGGAGCCCTCCTCTTGGACCTCTGGACTGGGGAGGGCAGGCCAGTAGGGAGTGTGTGCCTCCCTCCCCCTGTTCGGGTGCTGTGACCCGCATTGATCAAATGGGGCCACCTTGGAGAACTGGCAGAGCTGGAATCCTCCCTCCCAGCGCCCCTGCTGCCTTCCCCTAGCCACAAGGCTGGTGGTCCGGCCCTCCCACCTCCCCCACCCTCTCCTCTTTCCCGACTTTGCCAGCGGCTTCCAGCCTGGGTCGGGGGTCTTCTCCAAGGAAAGCCTTCCCTAACCCCGTCTTTAAGTTCCACCACCTAACTTTACTGTCCTCAGAGCACAAACCTCTCTAACCTGGAGAATTCAAATTCAAATTAGGATTTTCAAATTCTTTAGAAAAACCCAAAGATCTGGGGGCAGGGCATGGTAGTTCACGCCTGTAAACCCAGCGCTTTGGGAGGGTCACTTGAGGCTGGTAGTTTGAGACCAGCCTGGTCAACATAGCAAGACCCCCATCTCCACAAAAAATATTTTAAAATATTAGCTGGGCTACTAAAAAGTAGCCTGTAGTCACAACTACTTGTGAGGCCAAGGCGGGTGGATCACTTGAGCCCAGGAAGAAGTCAAGGCTTCAGTGAGCTATGATCACACCACTGCACGCCAGCCTCGGTGACAGAGTGAGACCCCGTCTCCATCTAAAAACGAGCAGACACACCGGACGCGGTGGCTCACACCTGTAATCCCAGCACTTTGGGAGGCCGAGATGGGCAGATCACCTAGGTCAGGAGTTGGAGAGCAGCCTGACCAACATGGAGAAACCTCATTTCTACTAAAAACACAAAATCAGCCGGGCAAGCTTGTGGGTGCCTGTAATCCCAGCTACTTGGGAGGCTGAGGCAGGCGAATCGCTTGAACCCAGGAGGTGGAGGTTTCGGTGAGCTGAGACTGCACCATTGCACTCCAGCCTGGGTAACAAGAGCGAAACTCCATCTCAAAAAAACCAAAAACAATCAAAAAATCCAAAGATCTGGTGATCTGGGGCGAAGTAGGAATGCCCCCCCCTACAAGAGCCCTCAGGGTGCACAGCCCCCTCCCTTCGTTCTGTCGCTGGGCTCACACTGCTGTGGCACAGGTGGCCACCTTGTCCTGTTTTTGGAATCTCTCTGGCCCCCACAGGCACTGGAGTTCGAGGCTTCCCCTCTCTGGTCCTTGCCTGAAAAGCTTGCACTCTGTTGGCTTCTGCCCCAGGCTAGAACAAGTACAGCAAGAACCTGGCTTTGGAGACAGAGCCATCTGGGGTCATGAGACCTTTCTGCAGCCAGGTAACTGCAGTTAAATGACTGCCTTGGATCGATCTGTGAAGTGGAGATGGCAGCCTGCTAGGCAGGATAAGGACGAACAGATAGGGGAGCAGATAAGGAGGATAAGGCCAGGGGTTTAAGATAAGGGCAGGTGTGCACCTGCCTCCTCTCGCCTCCTGTAAGACCTTGTACCCTGAGGGGCCCTCCCTCTTCAGATGTTTAGCCTTTCCTTCTGCTGGCTTCTATCTGGCAGCATTTACACATCCTCAGGGCTCTCCCTTCTTAAAAACATGCTATCCTGGCCAGATGCAGTGGTTTATGCCTATAATCCCAGCACTTCGGGAGGCCAAGGCAGGAGGATCATGTGAGCTCTGGCTTTGGAGGCTGCAGTGAGCCATGATCACGCCACTGCACTCCAGCCTGTGCAACAGAGCAAGACTCTATCCGTAAAATATAAAAGAGCTACCCACGCCGGGCATAGTGGCTCACGCCTATAATCCTAGTACTTTGGGAAGCCAAGGTGGGTGAATTATCTGAGGTCAGGAGTTCAAGACCAGCCTGGTCAACATGGCGAAACCCTGTCTCTACTAAAAACACAAAAATTAGCCAGGCATGGTTGCGCATGCCTGTAATCCCAGCTACTTGGAAGGCTAATGAAGGAGAATCGCTTGAACCCAGGAAGTGCAGGTTGCAGTGAGCTGAGATCTTGCCAGTGCACTCCAGCCTGCACAATGGGAACGAGATTCTATCTCAAAAAAATAAAATAAAGAGCCACCCACTTCTCCTTCCTGCCCTTGACAGCCAGATATTTCTTGCCATATTCTCATCTGCCCATCCCTCCTCTACCCTCTGACCTGGCCTCACCCCAGCCAGGCAACTCCCCCTGATGTCACCTGCAACGTCCATGTCACTAAACCCTCATCACGTTCGGCCTATGAGCAGTGTGGGACAGTTCTGCCATCATGTCCAGGGAGAAACACCTTGGCTCCCCTTCCTCTTGGTCCCTTCTCTGACACCTTGTAGGCTGTGCTTCCCTACCCCGGGCTCATGCTCACTTCTGCACCAGAGACGAATCCCACCCAGTCCACACACAGTTCCTCCCACTGAGCTTTTTGTTGTTTTTGAGACAGGGTCTCACTCCCATTGCCCAGGTTAGAGTGCATTGGCACAATTACAGCTCATTGCAGCCTCAACTTCCCAGGCTCAGGTGATCCTCCCACCTCAGCCTCCCAAGTAGCTAGGACTACAGGCATGTACCACCACATCCAGCTAATGTATTTTTTAGTAGAGATGGGGTCACCCTATGTTGCCCAGCCTAGTCTTGAACTCCTGGCCTCAAGCAATCCTCCCACCTCAGCCTCCCAAAGTACTGGGATTATAGGCGTAAGCCACCGCTCCTGGCTATAATATGTATGTATTTATTTAATTTATTTATTTTTGAGATGGAGTGTTGCTCTGTCACCCAGGCCAGAGTGCAGTGTCGCAATCTCAGCTCACTGCAACCTCTACCCTCTACCTCCCAGGTTCAAGTGATTCTCCTGTCTCAGCCTTCTGAGTAGCTGGGATTACAGGTGTACACTGGCTAGTTTTTGTATTTTTAGTAGAGACACGGTTTCACCATGTTTGCCAGGCTGGTCTCGAACTCCTGACCTCAAGTGATTTACCCGCCTCAGCCTCCCAAAGTGCTGGGATTACAGGCACGAGCCACCATGCCCAGCCCCAGCTAGAATCTTTTAATCTTTTTTTGAGACAGAGTCTCACTCTGTTGCCCAGGCTGGAGTGCAATGGCGTGCTCTCGGCTCACTGCAACCTCCGCCTCTAGGGTTCAAATGATTCTCCTGCCTTAGCTTCCCAAGTAGCTGGGATTACAGGCACATGCCACTACGCCCAGCTAATTTTTTGTATTTTTAGTAGAGACGGGGTTTCACCATGTTGGCCAGGCTGGTCTCGAACTCCTGACCTTGTGATCTGCCCACCTCGGCCTCCCAAAGTGCTGGGATTACAGGCCTGAGCCACCGCACCCGGCCTAGAGTCTTAATAAGCCTTCCCACATCCTCCTTTGGCTCTATAAAGAGCTCCCAACTCAACTTTCCACCTGGTCAGTCTGGTCAGGAAGACATTTGCTTCACTGTTTCCTGGGGGTGTCCCTCCAGGGGGCTTCCTCCCTGCGGATTCACACTGGCAGGTTGCTGTCGGGGCTGCTGCCCGCTGTCAACCTGGGACCCGTGCCCCCCCGCCCTGCACCATCGCCATCCTTCTGGGACTTGTCTTTGTTTTCCTTACACTGTCTCATACTAATCCGTTTTCTCACACCATGTCTGTCTCTTTCTTATTTAATTTTTTTGAGTCAAGGTCTTGCTCTGTTGCCCAGGCTGGAGTGCAGTGGTGCCATCATGGCTCACTGCAGCCTGGAATTCCTGGGCTCAAGTGATCTCCCTGTCTCAGCTTTCCAACGTGCTGGAATTACAGGTGTGAGCCATGGTGTTTGGCCAAAGTCTTTGTTCTCACATTCTCACATTAGATTGACTATGGATTATAGACTAGCAATTGTTTCCCCTAGGAATGTTAAAGGCACTTTTTTGTGTATGTGGTTTTTTGTTTTTTACCTGAGACAGAGTCTCGCTCTGTCTCCTAGGCTGGAGTGCAGTGGTGCGATTATAGCTCACTGCAGCGTCAACATCCTGGGCTCAAGCAATCCTCCTGCCTCAGCCTCCTGAGTAGCTGGGACTACAGGTGTACACCCACCTTGCCTGGCTGATTTTTTATATTTTTTATAGAGATGAGATCTCGCTATGTTGCCGAGGCTGAGACCTCAAACTCCTGGCTCAAGCTATCTGCCAATGTTGGCTCCCAAAGTGCTGGCATTACGGCGTGAACCAAGCCATCACGTCCAGCCTAAAACAGTTTCATTGCCTTTTAGCTTCCAGAGTTGCTAGTGGAGAACTACAGTGCCATTTTGATTCTTGATCCTTTGCGCCTGAGAAGCAAAGCTGATGGGCCGGGAGCAGGTGCAGGTGCCTTAAAGGGGAGTGGAATGAGGCCGACTTAGAGCTGTTCCCAGATGGCAGCTGTGGGGCTGCAGGAAGTCTGTCTCCTCCTGGAGATGGTGGAAAGGGTTTGGATTCTGCTCTGGGGAGGAGTAGCAAGCTAGGGAGAAGCGCTGCAGTGAGCATCGATTACGCTGCCCTTCATTTTGGTGGAGCACATTCTCAAGTGTCCTTCCCTAGAAATGCTTGCATTCTCTGAATAGAACAAAAAGAAAAAGAAAAATTATATATATGTATTTTGAGACTGAATCTTGTTCTGTCGCCCAGACTGGAGTGCAGTGTGCAGTGGCGTAATCTCAGCTGAATGCAACCTCCACCTCCCAGGTTCAAGCAATTCTCTGCCTCAGCCTCCAGAGTAGCTGGGATTACAGATGCGTGCCACCACGCCCAGCTAATTTTTTGTATTTTTAGTAGAACATGGGGTTTCACCATCTTGGCCAGGTTGGAGTTCAAGAACTCATGATCCACCTGCCTCGACCTCGTAAAGTGCTGGGATTACAAGCGTGAGCCACCATGTCCCGCCAAATATTAAAATTTTTAAAAATGGAAAGCAAGCTTTGGCGGTGGCCTAGTGTGCAAATGTCAGGTGTTACTCTTCAGGTCAAACCCCCAGTAAATGCCATCAAATATTCCAGGACAGGGAAGTGTGTTGCCAGACATCACAGCTCACACCAGTAATCCCAGCACTTTGGGAGGCCAAGGTGGGTGGATTACTTGAGGCCAGGAGTTTGAGACCATCCAGGCCAACATGGCAAAACCCGTCCCTACCAAAAATACAAAAATTAGCCGTGCATGGTGGCAGGCACCTGTAATTCCAGCTTTCAGGAGGGTGAGGCAGGAGAATCGCTGGAACCCAGGAGGTGGAGTTTGCAGTGAGCCAAGATCGCACCACTGCACTCCAGCCTGGGTGACAGTGAGACTATGTCAAAACAAAAACAACTGATCAAGGTATCCACTGCAGTGACCCAGAACCGCGTGTCCTCTGATGTTAAAACTCTGAATGAAGACAAAAAGAATGAGGGTTGCCAGGACCCCAGTGTGGGGCCGTTCCATCTGATGGCATTGGTGTCCTCCAAGCAAAACCTCAGTGTTCATTTGCTGAGGCTTAGATTGAACTGGGCCTTCCTGAGGCTCTTCTGACACCATCTTGAAGCACTGGTAGCCATGCAGACTGAGACTTTTGACAACCTCAAGTTGGATGCCTTGGCCCATGCCTGTAATCCCAGCCACTTTGGGAGGCCGAGGTGAGAGGATCACTTGAGCCGAGGAGTTTGACAGCTACCCTGGGCAACATGGTGAAATCCCTAAGTGTTGGGATTACAGGTGTCAGCCACCACACCTGGCCAAATTGTACATGTTTTTCTTTTCCTCTCCTCCCCTCCCCCACCCCCCCCTTCCTGTTTCCCAGGCTGGATGGCAGTAGCTTGATCCTGGCTCACTGCAACCTCCACCTCCCGGGTTCAAGCAATTCTCCTGCCTCAGCCTCCTGAGTAGCTGGGGACTACAGGTGCACACCACCATGCCCAGCTAATTTTTGTATTTTAGTAGAGATGGGGTTTCACTATGTTGGCCAGGATGGTCTCAATCTCTTGACCTCGTGATCCACCCGCCTTGGCCTCCCGAAGCGCTGGGATTACAGGCATGAGCCACCTCACCCAGCTGCTAATTTTATATTTTTAAGAGAGACAGTGTTTCACCATGTTGGCCAGGCTGGTCTCGAACTCCTGACCTCAGGTGATCCGCCTGCCTTGGCCTCCCAAAATGCTGAGATTACAGGTGTGAGCCACCTCACCTGGCCTGAATTGTACATGTTAAATGGATGAACTGGGTGTGTGAATCGTATCTTAATAAAACCACAACTTTAAAAACAACAGTGCAGCAAAAATCCTTGATCATCACTTTTTGTTTCTAGAATTGCTGGGTCACAGGGCCATTCTGCATTTTTTTTTTTTTTTTTTTTTGGACACGGAGTTTTGCTCTTGTTGCCCAGGCTGGCATGCAATGGCACAATCTCGGGTCACCACAACCTCTGCCACCCGGGTTCAAGCTATTTTCCTGCCTCAGCCTCCCAGCCTCCCATGTAGCTGGGATTACAGGCATGTGCCACCACACCCGGATAATTTTGTATTTTTAGTAGAGACGCGGTTTCTCCATGTTGGTCAGGCTGGTCTCGAACTCCTGACCTCAGGTGATCCACCCACCTCAGTCTCCCAAAGTGCTGGAATTATAGGCGCCCACTACTGTGCCTGGCCAATTTTTGTATTTTTAGTAGAGACGGGGCTTCACCGTTATTGGCCAGGCTGGTCTTGAATTCCTGACCTTGTGATCCACCCGCCTTGGCCTCCCAAAGTGCTGGGATTACAGGTGTTGAGCCACCACTCCCAGCCTACATTTTTAATAGGTTGTTTTAATTACTCACTACTAAACATACCAGCGAGGGGAGTCTGCAGTTGCTTTATTTCCCACATTTTTTTTCTTTCTTTTTTATTGTGGAAGAACCATCTTGGGTCTGAGAGGAGCTGAGACATATCTCACCCCTGGAAAGGTTTGGTGCAGGCCACTTTCTGAGATGGAGCTTCAAGGGCCCAACTGGTAAGAGAGTGTCTCGAACATGGAAGCAACATGAGAGGTTCTTTTCAATCCTTTTCAAAAGGTGTTGCTATGCTGCGCAGGTTGGAATGCCACGGTGTGCTCACAGCAGCCTCCAAGTCCTGGCTCAAGAGATTCTCCTGCTTCAGCCTCCCGAGTAGCTGGGACTACAAATGCATATCACCACGCCTGGCTAATTTTTGTATTTTTAGACGAGGTTTCACCAGGTTGGCTGCGCTGGTCTTGAACTCTTGAACTCAGGTGATCTGCCTGCCCCGGCCTCCCACAGTGCTGGGATTATAGGCGTGAGCCACCATGGCCGGCCAATTTTTTTTTCCAGACAGCATCTCACTGTCACCCAGGCTGGAGTGCAGTGGCACAAGCTCAGTTTACTACAGCCGCTGCCTCCTGAGATCCAGTGATTCTCCTGCCCCAACCTCCCAAGTAGCAGGGATTTCAGGCACACACCACTACATCCAGCTAATTTTTGTATTTTTAGTAGACTCAGTTTCACCATGTTGCCCAGGCTGGTCCTGAACTCCTGGCCACAACCTTGGCCTCCCAAAGTGCTGGGATTACAGGCGTGAGCCACTGTGCCCGACCACAGGAGGTTACATTTCATCCCCAAAAGGTAAGCTCAGTCTTTTAATGCTACTTGTTTGCTGTTTCCATCTCTCATTTCAGGCTGGGAGAGCCACAGTGACATGGTTCCTAATCTTTCCTTCCTCCTGAAGTCAGTTATGAGAGGACTGCAGGCAGACACCTTTCCCTTTGCAGTAGGAAAAAAGATCCCTAAGGGCTGTGTTTTGTACCTGAGGGAAGAAATGCAACACAAAGCAAACAGACCTGAAGCAGGGCGGGCATGGTGGCTCATGCCTATAATCCCAGCACTGTGGGAGGCAGACGACGCCAGATTACCTGAGGTCAGGAGTTCAAGACCAGCCTGGCCAACATGGTGAAACTCCATCTCTACTAAAAGTACAAAAATTAGCCAGGTGTGGTGGCGGGCACCTGTAGTCCCAGCTACTCGGGAGGCTAAGGCAGGAGAATCGCTTGAACCTGGGAGGCAGAGACTGCAGTGAGCTGAGATCACGCCACTGCACTCCAGCCTGGGTGACAGAGTGAAATCCTGCCTTTAAAATAAAAAGACCTGGAGCACTGTATCCTCACTGACCTCAGCTGCCTGGCTCAGCTGGGGGCATGGGTGTCCAGGCTGTTTCCATTAAAAGAAATGACTAAAAACTACCACAATCCTAAGAGATTGGAAAGGCGGCCAGGGCACTGGCAAACGCCTGTAATCCTGACACTTTGGGAGGCCAAGGTGGGCAGATCAGTTGAGTTCAAGTGTTTGAAACCAGCCTAGGCAACATAGCAAGACCCCATCTCTGTAAAAAATACAAAAAATTAGCCGGGCATTGTGGAGTGCACCTGTAGTCCCAGCTACCAGGGAAGCTGAGGCGCCAGAATCGCTTGAACCCAGGAGGTGGAGGTTGCAGTGGGCCGAGGGCACACCACTGCACTCCAGCCTGGGCTGGACTGCGTATCAAAAAAAAAAAAAAAAAGCTTGGGAAGGAAATCCCTGCAGCTGGAAGCAACATTTATGAAGCCATTAAAAATACATTCCATTAAAAAAAAATACATTTCATAAAGTATATATGACTGTTTAGAAAAAATTTATTTGAACATATGAAAGGAAAATCTAGACACCCCCAACAAAGCAAAGAAATTCCTTTCCGAAGTGAGGGGGATTCCTGACAGCTTCCCTGAGCGGTGCGGCACACAAGCTTGTGGTCACTATAGACAGCCTGGGCTCAGCTCCCGGGGCTGCAGAAAGAGCCTGCTTTTTCTGGCGGGGACACATCATCTTCACGAGGAAAGAGGCCAGATATACACGGGCTTGCACCTGGGCTCCTGCCGTCACACTCCTTGCCACACAGGCTGTGTGTCTGAAATGCCTACAGAACAGAGGCTCGCCTGCATCAGCCTCTCGGCAGAGGGCTGAACTCTTCCCTTCACCATCCAATCTGGATGTCTAAGAATGCGACCGGGTGGGAAGCACCTGGACTCCGTGACGTCAAAGCTTCCGCACCCAGACGATTCTGCCAGCGGGGAGGGGCTGCCCTGCCGCTTCCCCGAGGTCCTCTTCTGGGGGGCCGACCATCCCCTTCCTTCTCAGAAGGCTTCGTCCAGCGAGGGCACAGAAGGCACGCGCAGGCCAGCCTAGCGGATGGGCCTGAAGGGGAACGTCACGCCCGAGATGAAGGTGTGCCCGGGGTGAGTGGGCAGGGCGGGGTGGGCGGCAGGGTGGGCCGGCACGGCCCCGTAGCTCAGCGGGGGCGTGTGAATGTGGGGGTAGAAGCCCGGGGGGAGCGCGGTGTGAGGCGGCTGCTGCACGGGGCCCGAGATCACCAGCTGGAGGAGGCTGCGAACACAAGGAGAAGGGTCAGCACGGGCTCCGGGACTTCGCAGGTGCACACGGCAGGCGGGCCCCGTCCCCTCGCACCCCGCCCGGGAGAGGCACCGACGCAGGCACGGACCACTCGGGGGTCCAGGCGGTGGACGCGCAGCAGTGGCAGTGCCAGGACCCTGCAGGCGAGGATGCGCAGGAGCGGGCTCTGCGTGGGGCCGGTGGCCCACGGGAGCTCCCGCTGCGGCCCCCACGGCACCCGCGCCCTCTGCGTCCTGGGCGCGCAGCCTCCATGTCAGCATCTGCGACTCTCTGCTGCGCTGCGACTCACAGGACAGCCGGCCACAGTCTCCTCAGAGCCGTGAAGACCGCGTCCTACCTGAATTCCAAGCAGAAGCCCCAGGAAGCTGGCCTTGCAAACGACCCCGAAATTCAGAGTCCTGAAATTCAGAATGAGTCCGGTGCGGCCCCCTCGGGGACGGCCCAGGCCTGGACCCAGCCCTTATGGACCCTCTGGGACCCGCCCACCTCCCATCCAGCCCCGTGCACCTTCAGCTTCAGATTCCCCTACTCTTGGGCACCCACCCCGCCCAGCGCCCAGCACCCGGCACCCGGCACCCGGCACCAGGGCTCTGAGAACAGCTGCACGCCCTCCCCATCCACCACCCCCTCCCACCAAGGCCCCCGGGCCCCAGAGGCCTGGACCTCCCCTCCTGGTGGTACAGCACACCTACGGCCCCCACTTCCTGGAATCCTCCGCCCCCTAAATTCAACATGGCTTTCCCAACGCCGGGTCCCTTCCCAGACTTCTGAAAGAGTTTCTCATGGCCCTTGCCTTCTAACCACACCCTTCCCAGGATGATCCCTCAAACCCCAGCCTCCCTGGCTTAGCTTATCACCCCAGCTCCCCCAGCTGGGGCATCCTGCCCACCTTATGCTATGTCAGCCGAAAGGGACCAACTCCATGGGTTCTCCCCAATCAGAACCCCTTTTGGTGGGGTCTGGTGGCTCAGGCCTGTAATCCCAGTACTTTTTTTTTTTTTTTTTTTTTTTTCTCCGAGAGACCGGGTTTCACCATATTGGTCAAGCTGATCTCAAACTCCTGACCTCAGGTGATCTACCAGCCAGCCTCCCAAAGTGCTGGGATTACAGTGTGAGCCACCGTGCCCAGCCAATCCCAGCACTTTTGGAGGCGGACTGCTTCAGGCCAGTAGTTCAAGACCAGACAGAGCAATACAGTGAGACCCCATCTCAATAGAAAATAAATTAAAAATTAGCTGGGCGTGGTGGCACACACCTTTAATCCTGGCTACTCAGGAGGCTGAGGCAGGAGGACTGTTTGAGTTCAGGAGTTCAAGGCTGCAGTGAGCCCTGAGCCATGGCTGTGCCACTGTATTCCAACCTGGGAGACAGAGTGACAGCCTGTCTCAAAGGAAAAAAAAAGGCCCTCTGGGGCCCTCTCGGCTTCAGGTCCCAGGTCTCCTCCCTATCCTACCTTCCCCTTACTTACCCCATCGGAAGCTTCTGCTGCAGACAGACAGGCTCTGCTCACTCCTCTCCTGACCTGCCCCAGGATCCCACCCCGGCTGGGTCCTGTGTCGGCAGCCCCTGTGTTGGTCTCTCCCAACACCAAGGCCAGCCTGCCAGGTCCTGCTCACACTGTCACTCGGCCAAGGATGTCTGTCTCTACACACTGCCCTAACTGGGTCCCACAACAGCCCGTTTTCCAGGCCACTTCACCCTTCTGTGGGCCCTGCCTGCTCTCTGCCAACTCCCCTTGCTCCATCAAGGGGTTGGTCTGTCACAGACTGAACCCCCAAATCCCCCAGTACAAAGGCTTGGGCGCAGGGCTCCCAGGAGGGGCTCAGGCAGTAAACAGAAGGTATGTGGAGGGCTGGTGCATTTTAGTGCCCAAAGCTCTTCTGAGCCACTTTTCTTTCTGTTATTACTTTTTTTTTTTTTTTTTTTGAGACGGAGTTTCGCTCTTGTTACCCAGGCTGGAGTGCAATGGCGCGATCTCGGCTCACCGCAACCTCCGCCTCCTGGGTTCCAGCAATTCTCCTGCCTCAGCCTCCCGAGTAGCTGGGACTACAGGCACGTGCCACCATGCCCAGCTAATTTTTGTATTTTTAGTAGAGACGGGGTTTC
>PVKV010035712.1:0-16331 GCA_004027835.1 Alouatta palliata
AGAAAAAAAAGTAAAGCTCTTAAAGTGTCCACACATAATAAAAACTCAATAAACTAGTGCCTTTGTTATAAAGGTTGTTCATGTTGCACCTGTCGGGCAGTCTCTGACAACCTCAGTCAGGTTGTTTTCCAGGTGTGATCACAGAGGTACAGGAGCCAGGCAGATGATACATAAATTACACCAGCTACTGTGCACTTCATGATTTTGTCCATTTGGTACACAAACAGAAAACATTTTTGAAAACTAAAGTCTTGAGAAGAAAAAACCCACCCTGTCCAAGTGGCTGAAAAAACAACTGTAAGAATTGACCTCTATGTGGCAAATGGGAACGAACTTCTGGCACATCCCACTCCTGCCAGAGCCTGGTGATTTCTATGAGAAACATGGGCATTTCAGGCTATCTGGGTGAAGATAAACTGTACTCTTTCAGAGGCAAAGGGACAGGATCTATGAAAATGTTTTTACATTCACACGGTAGAGAACCTCTTCCTTCAGGGATCTGTACTATAAGGCACTCCCCCAAGCACCTCCAAAGTGGAAATTACGTAAATGTCCACAAAAGGATATCAAATATATCCATGCAATGAATTATAATGTAGCTATTAAGAAGACCAAGGCATATTTATAGAAACTGATATGGAAATGCATCACAGATATAATCTGATATGAAAAGGTCATGCTGGAGTGCAGTTTGTAAATTAAGATCCTGTTTGTGTAATAAGCCACAGGAATGTACCACTACCTATATAGAAAAAAAAGCAACGAAGGAACATTCAACATTGTTTTTAGGGGGTGGTACTTTGCACTTTGTTGTATATTTCTATATGGATCAAATTTTGCTTAACTTCACTTACATGGTTATTAGAAGGGAAAAACAAAACAAACAGCAAAAACCTCATGTTCTACTACTCCCAGCCCTTAAATAACCCCCTTTTCAGATATCTTGGCCAAAGCAGGTATTTTCCTATGACTTAGGAAAGGGAGTAAAATGAGAAAAGGGAAGCAGCATATTAAACTTTTTTTGAGGCCGGGCATAGTGGCTCACACCTGCAATACCAGCACTTTGGGAGGCTGAGGCGGGTGGATTACAAGATCAGGAGATTGAGACCACCCTGGTCAACATGGTGAAACCCCACCTCTACAAAAAATACAAAAATTCACAAGGTGTGGTAGCTTATGCCTGTAGTCCTAGCTACTTAGGAGGCTGAGGCAGGAGAATCACTTGAACCCACGAGGCAGAGGCTGCAGTGAGCCGAGATTGTGCCATAGTGCTCCAGCTGGGCAACAAAGCAAGACCCTGTCTCAAAAAAAGTTTTGTGTTTTTTCCACTCTGCTGTCCAGGCTAGAATGCAGTGGCATGGTAATGGCTCACTGTAGCCTCAACTTTCCAGGCTCAAGTGATCCTCCCACCTCAGCCTCCCGAGCAGCTGGGACTATAGGCATAAGCTACCACGCCTTGCCAGCTCCTGGGCTCAAGCAAACCACCTACCTTGGCCTCCCAAAGTTCTGGGATTACAGGTATGATATGGCTTGGCTGTGTCCCCACTCAAATCTCACCTTGAATTATAGCAGCCATAATTCCCACATATTGTGGACCCAGTGGGAGATAATTGAATCATGGAGCCAGTTTCCCCCATACTGTCTTCATGGTAGTGAGTAGTAAGTCTCATGAGATCTGATGGCTTTATAAGGGGAAATCCTTTTTCGTTTGGCTCTCATTCTCTCTTGTCTGCCACCACATAAGACATGCCTTTAAGCCAGGCATGGTGACTCATGCCTCTAATCCTAGCACTTTGGGAAGCCGCGGTGGGCAGATCACAAGGTCAGGAGATCGAAACCAGGCTGGCTAACACAGTAAAACCCTGTCTCTACTAAAAAAAATACAAAAAATTAGCTGGGCGTGGTGGCATGCATCTGTAATCCCAGCAACTCAAGAGGCTGAGGCAGGAGAATCGCTTGAACCCAGGGGACGAAGGTTGCAGTGAGCTGAGATCATGCCACTGCACTCTAGCCTGGGTGACAGAGTGAGACTCAGTCTCAAAAAAAAAAAAAAAAAGAAAAGGGAAAAAAAAAAAGCAAGCTGTTTCTCCAAGGCGAGAGGTCTCAGCTGTCTTAGAGTACCATTCTCCGGCCCTTGTCCCATGAGAAGGAACTGTACTCAGGAGCCACACTCTCCCACTCCTCTCCCACTCCCCTTGCCCATAAGACTCACAGAGGGCCCAGAGCTGGCTGTGGAGAGAGGAGGTCCAGCAAATTCCTGTCTGCAGAAGGGTTTTGAATGCTACCGCCTGGCAGCGTGCTGGCAGAGGGATTCCTCTTTTCCTCACAGCAATTCTGACCAGCAACCTGTCAAACCAGGAATGGCTAAAGTAAGGCCAGGGTATGCAAGACCATCAGCCACAGTAAAACCATGGCACAGTTTTCCTGAGCCCACCCAAGGTGCTGTGGCCCAGGCTAGTGACATCTCCTAGGGCAAAAGGGGAAAGAAAGGGCAAAATCACATGCGGCTCCTGGGCAGACCTTCGGGAAGCAGGAGCCTGGTGCAACCTATCTCCCCCAGGGGTACCAGCCAGAGAATATGGATGAGAAAGAGGCTTCAGACCTCCAAGGTCATGATCCCACTGGGACAGTACAGGAGCACCTCTCTGCCCACCAGGCAGTGCTGCCTCACAAGGGCAGGTTTGAGACCTTCCCCTTCTCTCTCCGGGCCCTGGGAAGGGCCTCCTTACCGTGCCTGTAACAGGAGCATCACTGATTCCTGTAAGAAAGGAGCAGAGTGAGATGCACAACAGTAACTCCACCTGCTTCAAGAGGGAGCACGATACCACAACCACCCTTTCTAGGATAACCAGAAAGTCTAGACAAATAAGCAACTTACTGAAGATCCTGTGACTCATCAATGGCAGATCTGTGACTAATATGCAAGGAGGACCCTCTGAACTTCCCAGAACACCTTATTTCCTTGGCAGCAGGCATGTGCTCCCTGAGAAAACCAGCTCACTCCCCCCTATCCAGAACCACCTGATTCCCTCGGCAGCAGACATGTGCTCTCTGAGGGAACCAGCTCACTCCCCTACTCACAACCATCCTTACTCCCACAGCAGCAGGCACGTGCTCCCTGACAGCTCACTCCCCCACTACTCAGAACCACCACAATTCCCTCAGCAGCAAGCACGTGCTCCCTGACAGCTCACTCCCCCACTACTCAGAACCATCCTAATTCTCTCAGCAGCAGGCACGTGCTCCCCAAGGAGACCAGCTCACTCTCCTACTCACAACCAGCCTCATTCCCTCAGCAGCAGACACGTGCTCCCTGAGGAGATGCGCTCACTCCCCTACTCACACCCATCCCTATTCCTTCAGCAGCAGGCATGTGCTCCCTGACGGAACCAGCTCACTCCCCTACTCACACCCATCCTGTGCCTGCCCCCACAAGCGCCGCCCTCACCCAAGGCTGCCAGGTCCTGATGAAGCAAAGATGGTGCCTCAGTCCCCGCCTGTGCAGGTCCATTGTTCACCTCCAAGTCAATCAAGGGGCAGGTCTTCATGCAGCCTGCTGGATTCTGAAAGACTAGAAAGCCCAGGGTTAGGAAAATAAGTCAGTTGGACATGAGAGCAAAGTCTCCATCTAAATCCTGTCAGCTTCCCTCAGGCCACCTCCTCATCAAATGGTAACGCCCTCCCTGCCCCTCCAAGAACCTTCCACTCAGCCGAGTGTCTTGATACACAAGCTCAGCTGGCATCTGGGACAAGAGAGAGACAAGGCCTGCCTTCCTATCCCAGGGATCACAGGCCCTCCTGCAGGGGTCCCATCACCTGAAAGGAAAGCAGACTTGGCCTTCTCCAGCTCAGGCCATTCCAAAGCTTCTGACCACAGCTGATCAGAATCACCTGCAGCACTGGAAAGACACAGATCTCCAGGCCCAGCTCCAAGCAGTCTTGATTTAGAAGGTCCAACCCAGGGACCTAAGCAGTGGCACTTCAACCAGTGCTCTAGGTGACTGTGATACAGCTGGCCTGGCACTAGGAACCACTGAGGAAGACCATTCCTTTTGTCTCCAGCTCCTGTATGCAACCACTTATGAGAATTCAAACCCAGGCACAGCTTAGACATCTGCTTCGGTGTGTAGTCAAAGCCGGGGTCTAGCCTGGCAGCCAGCTCGTGACGGTTCCTGTGGCTGAGCATGGCGACATGAAACCCACTTACACAGAAATGGGACCAAAGGGCGAGTTCTCTTATTTCTATTCCTTAACCCAGAATATGCATGGGACCCACTTCTTTTCTGGGAATTGCAGGCTGCCTCAACGCAGAAGGCAAAGAGAGGCTTTCAAACATACCTCTGGAGACAGGGATGTCTCCCACTGAGCCAGTCACTGTGTTTCCAAAGGTGACCCGGCCCTCCATCACCTGTTTGTACAGCAGAACTCCTTGGGTGAGGAGGTCATTTGCCTGGAGAATTTCCGCTGAAGAATGAGAGAAGAATCAGAAACCCCTGGTTTGGCGACCAACAATCTCAGTCCCCACCTTTTTTTTTTTGAGACAGAGTCTTGCTTTGTCACCCAGGCTGGAGTGCAGTGGCACGATCTGAGCTCACTGCAACCTCCACTTCCCGAGTACAGCGATTCTCCTGTCTCAGCCTCCCAAGTAGCTGGGACTACAGGCGCATGCCACCATGCCCGGCCAATTTTTTGTATTTTTAGTAGAGACGGGGTTTCACCATGTTAGCCAGGTTGTTCTCAATCTCTTGACCTTGTGATCTACCCACCTTGGCCTCTCAAAGTGCTGGGATTACAGGCATGAGTCACTGCGCATGGCCAATCTTAGTCCTTTCTAAGCTTTTCCATAAAACAACCTTCATATGGCTCAACTACGTTCAGTTTCTCCACACCTCCTGCCCCCAGATCGTGTCATCGGACCCTATCAGGCCCAGTCACTTAACCTCTGATTCCTAATATATTAGTCCTCAGTGCAAAAGAAAGCAAATCTATTCACCTTCCACATCTGTACTGTCCAGAGTAATGGCCAGCAGTAAGCACTTAAATTAAGGCCCTTTCAATGACAAACTTTTAACTTTAACTCAGAACCTGAAGCTGTTTTGTCAATGTGGATAGAAATATTAAAAGGATCGCTTACTATTTAATGCAGTTAAAGGGGTTTTTTTTTTTTTTTTTTAAGACAGAGTAGTTGGGACTAGAGGTGCATGCCACCATAGCAAGATAACCATGGGCCTCCTGAACACCATCTACATTCTGGACTGCCATGGCCCCTCCAACCCTCAAGCTCTTGATCCACCAGCTATAAAAAGAAATATCGGCCAGGGGTGGTGGCTCACCCCTGTAATCCCAGCACTTTGGGAGGCTGAGGCAGGCAGACCACCTGAGGTCAGGAGCTCGAGACAAGCCTGGCCAACATGGTGAAACCCAATCTCTACTAAAAATACAAAAAATTAGCCAGGCATGGTGGTGGGCACCTGTAATCCCAGCTACTTGGGAGGCTGAGGCAGGAGAATAGCTTGAATTGGGAGGTGGAGGTTGCACTGAGCCGAGATTGCATCACTGCACTCTAGCCTGGGCAACAGAGGAGATTCCATCTCAAAAACGAAAAAAAAGAAAGAAAAAGAAATGTCTAGAACTTGCTAGGGAATGAATGGGTAGGTACAAAGAGAGGTACAGATGAAACAAGATTAAAAAAATCAACTATGAGCTGGTAATTATTAAAGATGAGTAAAGAATACATAGGATTTATTCTGCTACTCCCCCCCTCATGTTTTGATATTTTCCATAATAAAGAGTTAAAATAATTTTTTAATACTTGTGGACAATTCTCCACCATCCCTATGGATGACCCTTCCCTTCCATTTCCCATCAGTCTGGCTCTCTCAGGTGACCCACCTGGCCCCTGAAGGTACAAAAGTTGGTGATCCCTTTGAGATACCACCCCAGCTGTTTCTCTGGCCTGCGACTGGTCAGCTTTTCCTGAAGCCTCCAGGGGGACCTTTCTTCTACCTCTTGCACCCCACTCTCCATGGTCAATTTCCACTCCTTTTCAGGCTTTACATCTGCTGCTGCTTTTTGTTTTTGTTTTTTTGAAATGGGGTTTTGCTCTGTCACTCAGGCTGGAGTGATCTTGGCTCATTGGAACCTCTGCCTCCTGGGTTCAAGTGATGATTCTCTTGCCTCAGCCTCCCACATAGCTGGGATTAGAGGCATACCAACACCACACCCGGCTAATATTTGTGTTTTTAGTAGAGGCGGGGTTTCACCATGTCAGTCAGGCTGGTCTCGAACTCCTAAGCTCAGGTGATCCACTCACCCTGGCCTCCTAAAGTGCTGGGATTACAGGCATGAGCCACCATATTCAACCTTTGCTGCTGATTTCTTTTTTTTTTAATTTAATTATTTATTTTGACACAGTCTCACTCTGTCGCCCAGGCTAGAGTGCAGTGGTACCTCGGCTCACTGCAACCTCCGCCTCCTGGAATCAAGCAATTCTCCTGCCTCAGCCTCCACAGTAGCTGGTATTACAGGCGCCCACCACTGCACCTGGCTAATTTTTGTATTTTTGGTAGAGACTAAGTTTCGCCATGTTGATTCGGCTGGTCTCGAACTTCTGACCTCGTGATCAGCATGCCTTGGTCTCCCAAAGTGCTGGGATTACAGGCCTTCTGCTGATTTCTTACTAAAGCCTGGATCCTGCTGGACGTTAGCTGTGAAGCAACTCAGGCCACACCCTCACCAAGCCCAAGCTCCACACAACCTAAAGTCCAATCTATCTTGCTCCTGGCTCAGCAGCATGACAGGAGGGACTGTCTGTCTTGCACCTGGACTGCTAGCTATACTCAGGAAAAGAAAACTTACCGAGTGCATCATCGTCATCAGTGGTGTCACTTGCCAGCCGGAACAGGGTGGGCCTCAGCTTTTCACACCTCTCATATACAACCTGGAAGAGAAGAGCTTGGTTCATGACATACACCCAGGCATCCCATCATGCCCTGCTCCAGGGCCCCAGGTGCCTCTGATCAAGTAGGTGGCAGAGTCTGGGGCTTCAGGAGGCCTCCTGTTGGTCCTGACTTCGAGACTAAAGGTTTGAAGTAAAATGGCAGAGTTTCAGAAAAAGTCTGGGCTACAAGTGTATGATTTTTGAAAATAATGACCGGGCATGGTGGCTCACACCTGTAATCCCAGCACTTTGGGAGGCCAGTGAGGTCAGGAGTTCAAGACCAGCCTGGCCAACATGGTGAAACTCTGTCTCTACCTAAAAATACAAAAATTATCTGGGAGTGCTGGCGTGCACCTGTAATCCCAGCTCCTCATAGGCTGAGGCAGGAGAACTGCTTGAACCTGGGAGACTGCACTCCAGCCTGGATGACAGAACGAGACTGTTTCAAAAAAAAAAAAAAAACCCAAAACCTTATTTGCCACATTTTCCAAAGTCAGCTTTCTCCCATGTACAGGTAACACATATTGTTTTCTATGGGATCTCTCCTGTTTCTTAGCTGGTTGTCATCCCGGGTTGGGGAGAATTGGTGTTGTCTAAAAGCCCAACATGCTGACCTTCTAGAGGGATTGTGGTACAACCACTCCATGGGAGATGGGCTTTGGGATCCCTTCCTGGCCTGAGCCCAGCAACCCTCTGAGCACTGCCCCCTCTACCCACAGAGGACGGTCGGCATGATTTTCACCCTAACTGTCCAATCCCAATCATAGCTGACTGTGCCAGAGACAGATACATGTGCCAAGCTGGCCAGAGATTTTTCTCTTAGGAATTTGGAAAGACACCAGTTTATTTCTAATTTTGTGAAGTGGAAGGACAGTAAATAAAGAAGTTGTGTGAGGGCTGGCTCTGCTTGCAGAGAAACATAAAAAACTGGAATGCAGAGAGAGACAGCTGAAACAGATCTGCAGAAGGAGGTGGAGAACAGAGCTCCAAGGGAGACCAGGAGCATGGCTGCCTCGGACCTGGAACAAATAGGCTGTGCTTTCTTAGATATGACAACAAAAGCAACAGCAAGACATTTAAATAAAAGAGAAGGCCAGGAGCGGTGGCAATTTGGGAGGCCAAGGCAAGTGGATCACCTGAGGTCAAGAGTTTGAGACCAGCCTGGCCAACATGGTGAAACCCTGTCTCTACTAAAAATACAAAAAAATTAGCTGGGCATGGTGACAGGCATCTGCAATCCCAGCTACTTGGGAGGCTGAGGCAGGAGAATCTCCTGAACCTGGGAGGCAGAGACTGCAGTGAGCCAAGATCACGCCACTGCACTCCAGCCTGGGCAATCGAGTGAGACCCTGTCTCAAAAAACAAAACAAACTTTACAGCTTCAAACATGCTATCAAAATAATGAGAATGGGAGAAAACTGTCTGATAAGGAACTTGTATCCAGAATATATAAAAATCACTTGTAACTCAAAAATAAAAAGACAATCCAAAAGATGGGCAACCGGTTTGCACAGACAGGTCTTCTAGGGCTGCCAATAAGCATAGGAAATAAGTAAGTCATCAAGAAACAGAAAGTTACAATGAGACAGCACTTCACACCTTCCAGAAGGGCTCCAATCAAAAAGACAACAGCAAATGCTGGCAGGATGCAGAGAACTAGAAATGATACACTGTGGCTGGGAATGTAAAATGGCACAGCCACTTTGGAAAAATAGGCAGTTCCTCAAAATGTTAAATACGGAGTTGCCCCACGATCCAGCAATTCCGTTTCTAGGTATGCACCCAAGAGAATTTAAAACTTATGTTCACACAAAAACTTGGACAAAGTTCAAAGTCATTATTCCTAATGAATAATTCAAAGGCATTATTTGTAGCAGCCAAAAAGCAGGAATAATCTAAATGCCCATCAGCTGATAAATGGAGAAACAAAAGGTGGCACAGACACACAATCGAACACTATTCAGCCATGAAAAGGAACGGAGCAGTGACGCATGCTACCCAATAGATGCACCTGCAAATATTAGGCTACATAAAGGAAGCCAGACACGAAAGCCCACGTATTGTGTAACTGCACTTGGACGAAGCATCCAAATAGGCAAATCCAGAGACAGAAAGTAGATTCGTGGTTGCCAGGGACTAGGGGAAAGGGTAGTGTGGGAAAGAGGGAATGACTGTTAATGGGTACAAGGTTCTTTTTAGGGGTGATTAAGATATTCTGTAAGTAGGTAGGTGTGATAATTGCTTTTATGGTATATTAATTATCTCAATAAGAATGCTATATAAAAGCTAAGATCTCAAGATGTAGAGGAGCTAGAACTCTCATATGCTACTGTTAGGATTATAAATGGTGCGTAAGCTGGAAGATAGCTGAGCCACTTTGTTTGCTAACAAGTTAAATATATACTTAACATATAACCTAGTAATCCCAGACATTTACCCACAAGAAATGAAAATATATGTTCACACAAAATCCTGTACACAATTGTTTCTAGCCACGTGATTCCTAACCATCCAAAGCTGGAAACAGGCCAAGGTCCATCAATAGGTACACACTGTGGCACATCCAGGCGACGGGAGAGTACTCAGCAATAATAAACTACTGCTATACACAGCAATGTGAATGGCTCTCCACTGAGACTGAGAAACCAGACAAAAATAAAGAGGGCTATGTACTGAATCATTCCATTATACAAGAGTCTGGAAGTTGTCAGCCAATCAGAACAAAAAGCAAATTAGCAGCTGCCTGGGGCTGGGGAAGCAGGGGAGAGAGGAAGGGAGGACAAAGCAGCATAAGGACATTTTGGGAGGCGTCAGATATGTTCACCATCTTGACTCTGAGATGGCTTCATGGATGCACACAGGTGAAAGCATTTCAAACCTACTTTAGTGAACAGGTGCAGCCCCCTGTGTTACACCTGAAGATTACCTGCAGGGCCTCCTGGTCGGGCGGGGCCTGTCCTGGCCTGCGGTACATGCTCAGCATCTCCTGCAGTACCTTCACATGGCTTCGCACTTCCTCCACTGCACTGACCCTCTTGGACACCTTCTCCGATTTTTCTTGCTCCTTTTGAGAAGAAGAGGAGGATGGGAGTGAGGGAGCAGAAACCCTGGTGGAAGCCTCAATAAGGGATGGGAAAGGGTCACTATTGAGAAAGCTCACTCAGAGAAATTGCCAGGACGTTAAGTGCACGGGAATGCTCACACAGTGGGTGAAAAAATACTCAAAACCCAGAATTCCTGGGGAAGAAAATGCACTTTGAGGCCTGGTGACCGTGACCTCCTCCTTTGAGCCATCAGCCTCAAGCCTTCTGAAAACGAGATTTCTAAACCTGGCCTTTATCTGTACCAATACCTGTTGCTGGGACTGAAGCTGGTGTCTAGGAAATGCTTTGAGCAGCATGGATGAAGGCAGCTGAGAAGTGTGGTAGTGGGATTTCTGCTTCTAATCACCACCTTGCTGCTCTCCAGGAGCCTATAGCTGTTCCCCAGGGTTCAGGGCTATCTAGGAGCCACTCTTTCTCACAGGCAACTCTTCCTCCACCCCTCAAAGACAGGCTCATACACACTGTCCTTCAGCCTCTGTCAAATGCTGCTTCTACTGAACCAACTGGAAGAATGCCCACCTCCTTGACCAAATTCTTGATCAACCGGTTTGCAGCCTGAAGGTCCTCGGGGTGGTTGCTTTTCAGAAGCCTTGTCAGAAGCTGGAGAGAGTAAACAGGAAGAGTAGATGGGACCACAACTCCCTCAGGCCCAGAGCAGACACAGCAGCAATAGAAGAGTTAACACTAGCAACAATGCACACATTTTACACACACTGTCTCACCAAATGGTCCCAAGGACACTATGATGCAGGCACTATGACTGTCCCAATACGCCACTGGTTTTCAATGGGGTAAGGGGCTGGGGGGATTACTTTTCCCAGGGTACCTCTGGCCAAATCTAGAGAAATTTGGTTGTCACAACTGGAGAGGGGGTGCTACTGGCAGCTGGTGGGTACAGTCAAGAACGCTGTGTACACCCTACAGTGCACAAGACGGTCCCCAACAACAGAGAATTCCATGGCCCAAAAGGGCACTGGGTCTGTAGTTGCCCTGGACCGTGTGCTCTACGATGGGATAGACCCTGGTGGTCTTGTTCATCCCTTCACTTCCAGTGCCTAGCAGGGTGCCTGGCACAGAGAAGTCACTCAATCTTTGTGGGACAGATGGCAGGAAAAGTGGGGATAATGAGGGCTGGTGATACAGGATTCTTTCTCAGAAGTCACACACACCTCCTCCCTAGCTCCTCCCACCCTCTGCACACCTAAGGCACCAAGCAGGAGGAGAGTCAGGGAGAAAGACGGCCCAGAACCTAGACTAGCCTTGCTCGTTCCAACAACAGGGACCTGATGGCCACAGAGTTATCTAGGCCCAAGAAGTAGGTACAGAGAGAGGCTACAGTTGGCAGGCAGAGCATACCACACAGAAATGAGTACACAGTGCGTAGCCTTCTGACGCTCCATGAACTAGACCTTGCAACTGACCAAGAACAGTCACAACCAAAAGCACTGCCAGCACTAGGCCAAAGGGCTCCCCACTCACAGGCACCACAGAGTTATCCCTGGATCTTAACCACCTTCCCTTCCTCTTCTTGTCCCTCTAGATACTGATGTCCAAGGGACAATGATTTTGGGAGTTCATAGTGGATGGAAATGGATAGGGTCAGGCTCCCTGGCACTGAGACAGAGCTGAACCAACACAGAGCAGCCAGTCTTTCCACCGTTCCCACTCCAACACCACACCCACACAGGACATGATCCATCACCCACACTCCCCACGGGCTATTCTTTTGCACCTTTTTTCCCCAAGGAAAGCTGTGCAGATAAGGGAGAGGACACAAAGAACCCAGCACCTTATTGGTCAACTTATCCATGAAGGAAGCACCCAAACCTTCTGCTACCTCACTCCTAAGGGCCTGTCTGGAGAGGAGAACCCATGTAACCTTCCCCTCTCCATACTCTGATTCAAGCATCAAAGGGCATTTAGTGGACAGTCCCCAAGAGAAAAGGTCTCATCAGACACCACATATGTCAGGTTCCTTACCTTGGACTTTTCTTCATCAGCATCAAAGATGGAGCTTTTGGGCCAGGGAGATGGTGGGGGTAAGATTTTATCCACTGGTAGTTTAGGGTCTTGTTTTATAATTCCTAAAAATGCAATTTACAAAGTTGACACTGAAATGGGGATCCAGTAACTTCAGTCAGAATCCAGTATAAAGTCCAGATATGCTGGTTCCTGATACCATGCTAGGGAAGCACGGTCAATAGCCTTCAAAGACAACACCCAATGTATGAATCAAGTTTTGCATCATCTCTTAGGAGAATCCAAGGGACCACCACAGTGGCCGGGACATCAGAGCCAACTATGTCAGAGAAGAGCCAGTCCTGAAGGCCTGCAGCCTGTGGGCCTTACGCGATAAAAATATGGATCAGTTGGCCGGGCATGGTGGCTCACACCTGTGATCCAAGCACTTTGGAGGCCAAGGCGGATGGATCACCTGAGGTCGGGAGTTCAAGACCAACCTGACCAACATGGTGAAAACCCATCTTTTTAAAAATATATATATTTAAAAAAAGAAAAAAAAAAAAAACATGGATCAGTTTATCCAGCTACATAACCACCCAGGGATCAAAAGTTTCTTTCTGAAGGGTCCCTGACAAAGCTCCTAAAAATGCTTAGTACATGCGACAGGGAACAACAGTACATCCTGAACCTGGGTTCCTTCTTTTAAGAGCCCAATATAAAAAGGAATTCAGAGTTCCATCTTCCAAACAGGACACACAGAGGTGGGAACTATCACCCCCACTGTGACAACAACAAAACACTGGCAAATGTGCAAATTCGCAAGATTTTTGTTGTTTTTGAGACAGATTATTGCTCTGTTTCCCAGGCTAGAGTGTAGTGGTGTGATCACAGCTCAACGCAGTAAACTCCTGGCTCAAGCAATCCTTCCACCTTGGCCCCCAAGTACCTTGGACTACAGGGGGGTACCACCACACCCAGCTAATTTTTAAAAAATTGTTTTTGTAGAGATGGGGTCTTGCTATGTCGCCCAGGCTGGTCTCAAACTCCTGGCCTCAAGCGATTCTCCCACCTCAGACTCCTGAAGTGCTGGGATCACAGGCCTGAGCCACCATGCCCAGCCTACAGATTCCTTGAATCCATCAGAGAGCTCAGATCATGGGGCAACAACCAAGTAACCTGAAATCTAAGGAAAAAAACAACCTCCAAGGACTGATAAGAGGCAATACCAACAGTAACTAAGCTAGAATTATTTAAAAATTGTTTATAGGCCAGTATGAGTTACCATGAGAATACGGAATTTCTGGAGGCTGCAACAAAAAGCAAGTAACTCTTTTCCAGAGGCTCACAAAAACAGTGGGAAGGCCTGAAGGCAGGGTTAGGGGGAGAAGAGTAAGAAACCCTACAGCTCTGAGGGCACTGGTGGAAGCCCACTGCAGCTAGAGAAAAAATAGGGGAGAAAAAACAAACCCTAGAACCCTTGGGAGAGGAGCAGGAATTACATCCTGGGTCTGGATCTACATTGGGGTGAGGGAGGATCACAAACAGATCCTACCAGGACCTAGTGCCCAGGACATAGTGCCTGCCTACGAACGAGGCTGAATCAGAACAGACACTGGCCCTGCCCACCACCCCATTCCTCTGAATGACAAGGGACAGCTGTCTACTGCTACGAGGGGCAAGAACAAGGAGAAAGGCCCTCTCTGAGGTGCAGAGGAAAGTGAATATCTACAGCTGAGAGAACAGATACTGAAAGAAAACGAAAACTAGCCCCCAGCCTAAACACAGGGTAACACTATAGGAATCTCCAGTCTGATATAATAACTAAAGCAACAACAAATCTCACACCCAGCTCAAATTCTGCCTACCAGAAGGAAAGCTGCACCAATTCCAGGGATTAAAAACTCCTTACTTCATTGATGGATATGCTAATTACCATGATTTTATGACAACACATCGTATGCATGTACCAAAATATCACATTGTACTCCAATAAATGTGTACAAGTATCTGTTAAAAATAAATCTACAGCCAAGTGCAGTGGCTCACACCTGTAATCCCAGCACTTTGGGAGGCCGAGGCAGGCAGATCATTTGAGGTCGGGAGTTTGAGACCAGCCTGAGCAACATGGTAAAACCCCATCCCTACTAAAAATACAAAAAATTAGCCAGGCATGGTGACAGGTACCTGTAACCCCAGCTACTCAGGAGGCTGAGGCACAAGAATCGCTTGAACCCAGGAGACAGAGGTTGCAGTGAATGGAGATCGCGCCCACTGCACTCCAGCATGGGCGACAGAGTGAGACTCTGTCTCAGAAAATAAAATAAATCCACTAAATGATTATTGAAAGATCTTTTGTAACTATAAAGTATTATATGTCTGCACAGTTACTTTTATCACAACAGTATTTTTCAAACTCTGGTTCATATGTAGCATTATATCTGTACTTCATAATAAGACGCCATTATTTCAGAAAAAGAGATTAAAGATGGGCACGGTGGCTCACACCTAGGAGGCTGAAGTGGAAGGATCATTTGAGCCCACGAGTTCAAGACCAGCGTGGGCAACATTGCAAGACCTTGTCTCTATAAAAAAATTAAAATATTTGGTGTAAGAGATCAAGTGAGTGAGAGTGTGTGAGTGTGTGTGTGTGCGCATGTGCATGCGTTGGGGTGGGGGTGGGAGGAGAATAATAAATAAATAAATAAATAAATAAGCTGGGTATGGTGGCACACACCTGTATTCCCAGCTACTTGGGAGGCTGAGGCAGGAGAATGGCTGGAGGCCAGAGGTCAAGGCTGCAGTGAGCCATGACTGTATCATTGTGCTCCAGCCTACGTGACAGGGCAACACTTTGTCTCAAAAAAAAAAAAAAGGAAAAAAAAGGCCGGGCACGGGCACAGTAGCTCACACTTGTAATCCCAAGGCAGGTGAATCACGTGAGGTCAGGAGTTCGAGACCAGCCTGGCCGACATGGTGAAATACTATCGCTACTAAAAATACAAAAATTAGCCAGGTGTATTGGTGGATACCTATAATTCCAGCTACTCAAGAGGCTGAGGCAGGAGAATCGCTTGAACCCAGGAGGCAGAGGTTGCAGTCAGCCAGGATTGAATCATTGCACTCCAGCCTGGGCAACAAGAGCGAAACTCCGTCTATTAAAAAATAAAATAAAAATTTAAAAAAGGTTAGTTTTTAAGCAAACAAGAATTTTAAAAGATAAATAAGGGCTTTAGTGACAGAGGTAGTTTCACCTATCTCATGCGGTTGGTTATTTCCCGATTTCCAGGCAACAGGGAAAAGCCAGCCCTACCTCATCTTTCAAGGTCTGTACTGTGGCTTTTAAAGATAAGTAGACAAAAGATTTATTGTGTAAAAAATAAAAAATCAAAACTCTAGCTCAGTATGGTCTCACACAAGAAGTCCAGCTTTCAACAAAAAATTACAAGGCAGACAAAAAAGCGAGAAGATGAAGGCCCAGTCAAGAGAAATGTGACACAGCAGTGCAAATCAGACCTTGTTTCTTCAGCATCTGATAGGCGTCTCGGATCTTGACATCTTCAGGAAACCATACTGTCCAACTAAAGAGTATTTCAATGACTCTTCCTTTAACTTTTTCTGTGGCCCAGGACCCCAGGTACTGAAAGTAAAAAGGAAAGAGAATTCTAGAGCTGGAAGGGACTCGGGTGACCAACACTTTAACTAAAGAGGTAGCTTTTCAGGAGCAGAGAAACGAGCTCCCAGGTGTGGTATGAGTGTGAGGAGAGACTGAGGCCCCACTATCTGGTGCCCAGCCCCGGAGCCTTTCCTGGGATTCAAGGAATTCATCTCCACAATATTCACACTACTCCACCAATGAAGGGGTCTCGGTCAGAGCCTGTTCTACACCACTGGGGACAGTCATTTTTTGCCTGGGACAAGAATACTAAAATTTGGTCTTTGTTTCTGTTCCTGGCACAGAACTTCAAAAATCTTTGGAATTTCCTGAGTCACAGGAGTGTCTTGTTATTCAAGAGACACAATCTCAGGGAGCACCTGAGTTTTCACTAATGACTTACAGTGAGTGCTTAGAGAGTTTCAAGGGCTGGCCACTCCAGAGAGGTCAACCCTGTGATCAGAGGGCAGAAACTTTCAGCCCCATCCCCTGACCCGTGCCCCTACATCCCCACCCATAGAGGTGGTAGAGGCGAGTGGTGGGGCGGGGGGGGCGGGGCGGTGTGAACTAGAGACTGAGTTGAACTATGTGGCCAATGATTTGACTGATCATGCCTAGGTAATAAAACCTAGTGCTAGTTTAAGCCAGCAATGATGTGTAAAAAAAAAAACAA
>PVKV010035713.1:0-16348 GCA_004027835.1 Alouatta palliata
GTGTGGTGGTAGCATGGTGTTTCTGTGGTGGTAACATGGTGTAGTGTGGTGGTAGCATGGTGTTTCTGTGGTGGTAACATGGTGTAGTGTGGTGGTAGCATGGTGTTTCTGTGGTGGTAGCATGGTGTAGTGTAGTGGTAGTGTAGTATCCACATGCATGGTGTCTCCATGATATTGCTGTGGTGTCAGCATGGTGTAATGTGGTGTTAGCATGGTATCTGCATGGTATTTGGATTCAGCTGTGGTGGACTTGGAAGAGCCCTGACTTTGGAGTAAGAAACAGGTTCAAATCCCAGTCACATCACCTTTCCTGATACCCAATAAAAACACTCTCTGTGCCACAGTTTCCTTTCCCATTTAACAACAGCTCCCCTTTCTTTCCTGAGTGTCAGGAAACAAGACTTTATAGAGGTGCCTTCACCATGCTTGGTGTATTGTTAGAAGAGTTCAACAAGTATTTTGCCCTGCAATTGACAGAAACCAAAAGACCTTTTTGCTTCTCATTGGTAAGGCCAGTGAGCGAAAGTCTGCATGAGTTCATGGCTAGGACATGAGGGCACGGGGGTTTGCAGAGGTGCAGCCGTCTCCGGGAGGCAGTAAGTTATGGGGTCAGACCACGGGCCTTCCTGGCTGTAGACGGCACCAGGCCAGATTTGCCTCAACATGCTTGTGACCAAGTGAGCCATGGATCCTCCTGCAGACGGGTGACAAGACGAGAGTCCCATGTGGAGGTGCAGAGCATCGTGACGGGGAAGGTGTCTGAAGAGCTGAGACAGTTGGGGATTCCTGTTGATACAATTTTCTAACTAAAAAAGTACAACAAAAACCTAATATCATGGAGAGAAAACTGTTCAGAAGCAAAGCACTGTGATCAGTTCTGCTCCTTCCTTTCCCTAAACTGAAGGACGCCAATGACCAGACCCTCCACTCCAGCATCATGGTTCTGTGTCCAGCATGGCTCCAGAGTCCCAGAAGCCCTGACAGCCACTGTAGCCTTGGAGGAGCCTCTGGGAGTGCACTGACCTCGCCCGCCTCTTCCTGAACAGCCCCTCAGCCCGAGGCTGAATTGCCTATCACCAATCCTTTGTTTGGCAGACTTGGCTGGATTCTAATTCAAGATGATTGGCTGAGCATGGTGTTAGTTTCCTCTCCCTCCTCAGGTTCCTTTCAGACATGGCAGTGAAATAATAAAGCAGGCAAAAGCCGGTTGGAGAGGAGTCATCAGAGAATGAGCTTTAAGCGAATCTCTTAATGATGGTCCTTGGATGCATGGAGAAAGCCTCCTTGCTGACACAGAGTTGCACTCCAGGGTGGATGGGGGTGCATGTGTGCTGGGGGAATAGCTGTGGGGATGGAGGGAGCTGCTCCTGGCGTGAGTGGTGGCCGTGATTCGTGGGTTAATGGAATGTATTGGGGATGGTCAACTGTGGTCACGCTCACCCTGCAACCGGATGGCACTGGTGCCCACTGACTGGCCCAAATCACTCTTCTCCAAAGATTCTGAAAGGGCCACCTAGGGTCAATCCAGGGCTTTTGCGGTGTTGGTGACTTAGAATAAAGGTCTTCAAATTATTACATTTCGGGCCTCTGGCTCACACCTGCAAAGCAAAATTTGACCAGTGACAATCTACAAAACTCAAATAAGCCTCATTCTTAAATGTGACCAGAAATATTTAAGATAATTAGAAAATAATAAAAGAGAATAAAAACAGCCTATGAAGAAGCAATTTAGAAAAAAAACCCTCCCAATAATTAGAATTCTCAGAGAGATTTAAGGATATGACACAGCCATAGACATGAACATGTACTTTAAGAAAAGAGCAGTTGTGCCTCAGAAAAGCTCTTGGAAACCTGGAGTGTAACTGCTGATTTTTTTTTTAATCAAAAGAAAAGGGGAAATTTTTTAAAAAGTAAACAAGTGAAGCAGAAATGAGGTAGGAAGAATCCTTCTAGGACAGACTATATTCAGTCAATGGAAGTTTTAGGAAAAGGACACAGAGAAAATGGAGTAGAGGCAATTTCAAGGAAATAGCACCAGAAAAGGTCCCCAGATTGCCAGGAAGACACAAATGTTCATATTGAAAAAGTTGTAAATTACTAAGATGAATTTTAAAAGATATCTTCACATGTTATTGTAAAAATTCAGAGCACCTGGTTTAAAGAGAGACTAATATATTACTTAAAGAAGAAAAATAATTCAGCTACAAAGAAATGAAAATCAGACTGGCATTAGATCTCCAACAGCAGGGCAGTGTAGCAGCATTCCAGAAGGCAGTAGAGCGATGTTTTTCAAGTGCTGATAAAGTTTCCAGCTAAGTTCTACATCTAGACATCCATCAAATAAGTATGATTTTCAGACATGCAGTGACTTCTAAGGGTCCCACGATACTGTTTTTAATAAGCTTTTTTTTTTGCTCTAGTGCAACATACACACAGAGAAGTGGGCGAAGTGAATAGACCCACGCAGCCAGGTGTCCACATAAAGAGACGAAACACCACAGTGCCCACTGGCAGCCTCCCCAGGCCCTGCCTGCCACGGTCTCCAGGGGTGACTGTGATGCCCACCCCACCGCTGTCATTTAGCTTTGCCAATGTTGGAACAGTTTTAACCAAGCAGCCTTTCTTAAGGACTTATTTGAGCACATGAAATAGGGTACACTGAACAGGAACAGAGGAAATGACCATCCAGGGTCTGAGGCTGCAGGGAGGGACAGGAGGTCCCAGGGTGGCCCCTCCATGCAGGAGTGTAGGACTGGTTGGGCTCAGAGCAGGTGGTCTGGGGAGGGGGATGCTCAGTAGATTAAGTGGGGAGACCAGATGGGAGGGAAATGCAAGGACAAGATAAAGGCAGAAGTTGAAGAAAAAAAAGCAAAGCCATTAGAAAGACGCAGGATAGTAATAGTAACAAACCCCACTTACCCAGCCAAGGCCAGCAGGGACGGTGCGGCCCAAATATGGAGCAGGGGGTCCACACTGAAACCAGAGTGCATCTCACTTAACAAAAATGACAACTGAGAGAGAGAGAGAGAGAGAGAGAGAGAGAATGGATTCTAAGCAATCCATGAAATGCATAAGAAGCTCAAATATAATTGCGACAATGGCGAATAGCATTAATATTCCTTCTTTCTCAACAAGGAAAAGGCAATTAGAAATTCTAGGGGAAATCAACCACATAATGAAGACAGGGCCCCAGTATGTAACAGTAAAAACACTGGTGGTTTTGAATAATTGGCAAAGTGTAAGAAAGGAAAAGTCATTTGAGTTTGACACCAGGAACATTCTCTTAGGAGAGGTTTATGCTTTGAGTCACTGAATGTAGAACAAGGGCTGCAACCCTGCGGCTCTGCAGTGAACCATGCCAGTCAGCTGACGGACACAGCCGGGAACGGGGCCGGCTGCGTGTGGCTCTAGGTGCATCCTCCGTGCGTCTGGGCGTGCCATGTGACAAGGTGCTGTCGGATGCCCGTGAGTGGAAATGATGCCAGTGGACCCTGGCCTGCCATAAAAACACCCACAGGATGCTCCTTTGGCCTCTTTCCCCTCCCATGGCTGAAACTGGATGACACACACTCAAGATCTCAGAGCCTGAGTTACCTCGGTCCCTCAGTGGCTGAGGAGGAGATGCCGCTCCATGGAACACGCACGTTGGCACGAAACAAATGGTGGTATTCATGCCATTTTATATTTGGAGGTTTATCTGTTAGAGGAATTAGCTATGTTAACTATTAATAATTTAGGTTAATTGGTTTTCAACTTTTTAGACTCTATAGACAAAGCACAGAGACTTCCCCATGAGTAAAAATACAGCGCATGCGTTGGGAACCTTAACAAGGCAGAGTGACGCTGTCAAAAGCAGGAAGAGGAAACTGGTGGAGGGCGGGGCGGGGGAAGCCTGGAGGTGCCAATACTTAGTCACACGCCTGCCTCTCGGGGACCCGGGTGCCTTCTGTAGTGAGTACGAAGTGCCGGGTGTATTGCTCATTGCTGCAGTTAGCTAAGGGAAGGTACAGCTGTTAGTACTGACGTAACTACTGGGAGGCTGTAGCAATAGTAAAGACCGCTAAATCCTTATTGATCACAGTAGGAAAATGAGCTGATCAAGAAATGATGGTTTAACCTTCCAGAAAGATCTGGGAAGTAACTAAAGCAGAATTGGAATCAGAGAACCAGGTAAAAGTGGTTACCTCTGAGGAGCAGGTCTGGAGCTGGGGAAGGCAGTTTGGGAGCTGCAGGGCATTTCTTTTCTTTTTCTTTCGATCTTCCATTTCTCCCTGTCTCTGTCTCTCTCACCAGGCCTCCTGCACTCTTTCAAATGTTAAACATATGCATTTATTACTTTCATTAAAATTTAAAATATGTAAAGGTTTACTAAGTACATATTGGAAATTAGGTTACTCAGGACAACATGTTTTTTTCTGAGTACTCCAGGGACACTCAGTTATTAATAACTGATATGCAACTCCCATGCCATGGTCATCTCTTACAGCAGGTCTCCATACACCTGGCCTTAAGATGTTATTTATTTATTTTTTCCATAGGTTATTGGGGTGCAGGTGGTATTTGGTTACATGAGTAAGTTCTTTAGTGGTGATTAGTGAGATTTTGGTGCACCCATCATCTGAGCACCCTAATTGTGGTCTTTTATCCTTTGCCCCCTTTCCACCCTTACCCCCAAGTCCCCAAAAAGTCCACTGTGTCATTCTTATGCCTTTGCATCCTCATAGCTTAGCTCCCACATATCAGGGAGAACATATGATATTTGGTTTTCCATTCCTGAGTTACTTTACTTAGAATAATAGTCTCCAATCTCATCCAGGTCACTGTGAATGCCGTTAATTCATTCCTTTTTATGGCTGAGTTGTATTCCATTGTGTGTGTGTGTATATATATATATATATATACACCGTGGAATATATATATATACCGTGGAATATATATATATATATATATATATATATATATATATATATATTCCACGGTGGCTTTATCCAGTCGTTGATTGATGAGCATTTGGGCTGGTTCCACATTTTTGCAACTGTGAATTGTGAACTGTGAATTGTGCTGCTGTAAACATGCATGTGCATGTTTTTCATATAATGACTTCTTTTCCTGAGGGTAGATACCCAGTAGTGGGATTGCTGGATCAAATGGTAGTTCTACTTTTAGTCCTTTAAGGAATGTCCACACTGTTTTCCGTAGTGGCTGTCCTAGTTTACATTCCTACCGGCAGTGTAGAAGCGTTCCGTGTTCACCACACCCATGCCAACATCTACTGTTTTTTTATTTTTTGATTACAGCCATTCTTGCAGGAGTAAGGTTATCGCATTGCGGTTTCGATTTGCCTTCCCTGACCATTAGCGATGTTGAGCAGTTTTTCATGTGTTTGTTGGCCATCTGTACATCTTCTTTTGAGAATTGACTATTCATGTCCTTAGCCCACTTTCTGATGGGATTGTTTGTTTTTTCTTACTGATTTGTTTGAGTTTGTTGTAGATTCTGGATATTAGTCCTTTGTCCGAGGTATAGATGATGAAGATTTTCTCCCACTCTGTGGGCTGTCTGTTTAGTCTGCTGACAGTTCCTTTTGCCATGCAAAAGCTCTTTAGTTTAATTAAGTCCCAACTATTTATCTTTGCTTTTATTGCATTTGCTTATGGGTTCTTGGTCATGAAATCCTTGCCTGAGCCAATGTCCAGAAGGGTTTTTCCAATATTATCTCCTAGATGTTTTATAGTTTCAGGTCTTAGGTTTAAGTCTTTAATCCATCTTGAGTTGATTTTTGTAAGGTGAGAAATGAGGATCCAGTTTCATTCTCCCACATGTGCCTACCAGTTATCCCAGCACGTTTGTTTCATAGGCATCCTTTCCTACTTTTACGTTTTTGTTTGCTTTGTCGAAGATCAGTTGGCTGTAAGTATTTGGATTTATTTCTGGGTTCTCTATTCTGTTCCATTGATCCATATGCCTATTTTTATACCAGTATCATGCTGTTTTGGTGACTATGGACTTCACTTCTTGTATTATTTTTTGGATTTCCTTGCATTGGACTTTGTCTTTCTCTGGTCCCCACTGATCAGCTGAATAACTAACCTCTTGAATTCTTTTTCAGGTAAATCAGGGATTTCTTCTTGGTTTGGATCCATTGCTGGTGAGCTAGTGCGATTTTCTGGGGAGTGTTAAAGAGCCTTGTTTTATCATCACCAGAGTTGGTTTTCTGCTTCCTTCTCATCTGGGTCGGCTGTCAGAGGGAAGGTCTAGGCCTCAAGGCGGTTGTTCAGATTCTTTTGTACCATTAGATGTTTCCTTAATGTATTTAGTACTCTCCGCCTTTTCCTATGGATGTGGCTTCCTGTGAGCTGAGATGCTGTGTTTGTTCACTCTCTTCTGGGTCTAGCCACCCAGCACATCTAACCGGCTTCAAGCTGGTACTGGGAGTCCTGTGATGTGAACCGTCTGTGGGTCTCTCAGCTGTGGACACCTGTTCTGGTGGAGGCGGCGGGGTGTGGTGGGGGAGTTGTGAAATGGACTCTTCGAGGGTTCTCTTTTTGTGCTGTCTGGCCTCCTGCTGGGAGGTGGTGCTTTCCAGAGAGCATCAGCTGCGGTATTACGGGGAGGAACAGGTGGTTGGCAGGGCCCCAGAACTCCTAAGAGTATGTGCCCTTTGTCTTCAGGTACTAGAGTGGATGGGGAAGGCCCATCACTTGGGGGCAGGGCGAGCCGTGTCTGAGCTCACTCTCCCTGGGTGGGTCTTGCTGTGGTTGCTGTGGGGGATGGGGTGAAGTTCCCAGGTCAATGGAGTTGTGAATCTAGAAGGATTATGGCTGCCTCTGCTGAGTCACGGAGGTTGTCAGGGAAGTGGAGGAGAGCCAGCAGTCACAGGGGTCATCCAGCTCCCACGCAATCTGAAGGGGTCGTCTTACTCCCACTGTGCCCCCAAAAACAGCACCAAGACTGTTTCCAGGCCGTGGGTGAACAGGGCTGAGAACCTGCCCCAGACTACCCACCCCCAGCAGCGAAAGCAATTAGGGCTTTCGTTCTTCCCCCACCTGTGGAGTCTGCCCATGGGATTCTCACTCTTCCCCAAGTTCTGGCCGGAGGCTTCTCACCTGGTTCAAACTGTTACAAAGTTCAGCTGGAGACCTTCTCCCTGCTGCATCTCCCCCGCCCTGCACCTCCAGTCCTCCTCTCAAGGATCGCTGTGGTGCCAGATAGGAATGGGCTGCCTGGGGACCCAGCGAGCTCCCAGGGCCTTTTCCGCTGCCTCCTCCACCCCTGTATTTCGCTCTGCTCTCTAAATGGACTCAGTTCCAGGTGAGGTTGGAAATTTCTCTCACAAACTAGACCTTCAGTTTCCCCAGTGGGTGTGTGTGTGTGTGGGAGGGTGGAGGATCTCTCTTTCCCATTTCCACAGCTGGGGCACTCACAATATTTGGGGTGTCTCCCGGGTCCTGCAGCAGTCTGCTTCCTTCAGAGGGTCTGTGGGTCCTCTCGGGATTCTTGGTTTGTTTTTGCAGTGGTTCTGGGGCTAAAATGAATGACGTGAGCCTACACACACGGCTCGGTTCATCTGAATTGGAGCTGTCATCTAGTCCTGGCCCCCATCCGCCATGGTGATCCACGATGGCAGATGGGATCATCTTCTATTTAGAGCAGATTTTTCAAAACTTCTCTTTAGAGTGAGGGTCTTGTTCTGCTACCCAGGCTAACGTGCAGTGGTGTGGTCATCATTCACTGCAGCCTCAAACTCCTGGACTCAAGCGATCCTCCTGCCTCAGCCTCCCCAGCAGCTGGGACTACAAGTGTGCACCAACAGGCCCAGCTAAATTTTTTTAGGGATTGAGGTGCTATTCTTTTTATTATTATTATGCTTTAAGTTCTGGGGTACATGTGCAGAGCGTGCAGGTTGGTTACATAGGTGTACACGTGCCATGGTGGTTTGCTACCTCCATCACCCTGTCATCTATATTAGGTATTTTTCCTAATGCTATCCCTCCCCTAGCCCCCCACCCCCTGCTATTCCTCCCCTAGCCCCCCATCCCCCAATAGGCCCCAGTGTATGATATTCCCCTCTCTGTGTCCATGTGTTCTCATTGTTCAACACCCACTTATGAGTGAGAACATGCAGGGATTGGTTTTCTGTTCTTGTGTCAGAAAACCATTATGCTCAGCAAATTTTTTAAATTTTTATTTATTTATTTATTTATTTATTTTTTGTAGAGATGGAGTCTTGCTATGTTGCCCAGGCTGGCTTTGAACTCCTGGCTCAAACCATCTCCCCACCTTGGCATCCCAGATCACTGGGATTACAAGCATGAGCCATTGCACCCGGTCAGGATGTTCTCACATTAGTCCTTATGGACCATAGTCTGCCCTTGGGAATGCTAACGTTATGGTCCTTTGAGAAGAGTTTCCAACTGTGGCTTTTCACTGTCACACACCTTGTCCCTACTCCCCTCCAGGCCCCAACACGAATCTGATTTTGTGAGGCTTAGGTGGACCTGTTTTGAGTGTTTTGTAGCATATTGCTGGGATGGAGTGGAGGGTTGGAAGTGGTGAGCAACATTTCCTGTGGGTCAGCCAAATCAGCCACACTCATGTTCCCAGATCACATCACAAAAGTCAAAGTGAAACCACCTCATTGGATCCGTCAGAAGAAAGAAATGCAGATTCGTTTTACTTGGACCACCTAACATTTGAATAGAAACATCTCCAAAGTCCTTGCCCAGTTAGTAAGATGGCAGTGGCCAGGTCCATGTGAAACTGTCCCAGGCAACCTTCTGGGGCCTGTGCGATGCGTGGGCAGCTGGCCCTGAGCACTTGGCCACTCAAGCCATTTCCAGCACCTCCTTGGCAGGAACATCCAGGAGCCAGCGTCTTCAGCACATTCAAGCCCCGAGTTCTGTTGCAGAAAAGGCTCGGTGTGGTCTGTAATCTCAGCTGCTGGGGCATCTCCCAGTCTGCCAGGGGTCAGGGTTCCCCCAAGTCCAGGTGTGCCCAGGTCAGGCATCTCTGGAAAGGACCACATGCTGGCTCTGGGTCGACAGCCTGAAGAGTGAGCATGCCCATGGGGACTGCCTCCTTGCAGACTGGATGCGTCTCCCCATGGACCCCACCCAGGAGAAGGTTTCCATGGAGTCACGGCACTTTCCCTCGCAGGTGCAGAGGCCGGGGAAGATCCTGCCCCTGCCTGGCTCAGAACAATGTCTCTTGGTGACAGCGTGGTCCGCACACTTGTTCCCCCCAGGTTTTCGTGACTGGTCCACACTGGCTCAAAGAACTGAAGCTTCCCTCTCCTGGGAGATGCTTGGTAGGACACCACTGGCAATATGGGCAGGGGCAGGAGGGGCTTTTATCATCCACTAAGATATGAGTCTCAGCACTGAATTTCTAGTTGATGAAAAAATATGTTACCTTTGCAATAAGGTACACATTCCTTTACAATTAATTTTTTAAATTCACAAAGTGCTGCTACAGAGTTGATCTTATGTATCAAATCAGCAAACAGGCCCCAGGTGGGCAAAGGACATGCGATTTCCCCATGTGTGGGTGAGCGTGGTGCCCGGCCGCCCATGCTTGCCATGCGGCCTCCTCTTCCTAGCCGCTCCCCATCCATCTCCTGCTGCTCCCCAAGTCCACTCCTCCTCCAGGGTCGGCTCCCAGGGGTCTCTGCCCCAGCCAAGGGGTGGTGTTTCCTTGAGGTGCAAAACACATGACATCCAATGCTTCACACACGGCTACGTTGGTCTCCTCAGCTGTGCCGCAGGCGGAGGCCGTTCCTTTGAGCCTTCTTGCTGCCCGTGCGCCCTGCGGGGGCCAGCTCAGCACCTGTGCCCTGGATGCTCCAGGTGAGTGACAGTTCCCGCTCCTCCTGAGCAGCCTCCAGCCTTTCCGTGGCTGTGCTCTTCCGTGTCTGTCTCCATGGCATCAACCTTGCTGTGCGCGTCCTTTACCAGCTACACGGCTCTTGGAATGAGGGAGGGTGTAATGATTGCAGTAAATACAGGAGCCGCCTGGAGCCCTCGCGAAGGGGCAGTGAGGTAGCATTGTTTCCAGACCTGGTTCGAGTGAGCTGACGGGTCCCTAGAGGATGGAACGAGGAATGGTGGGCTTCCTAGAGTTGGGGTGCCTGAGGGTGGCTCTGACTGTGGGGAAGGATGAGGGTGGCAAGGTACAGAGGACATGCTGAGTCAGCATGGCAGGACCGCCAGGAAGCCAGCAAGGCTCTGAGAGGGACGAGAGTGGGGTGTGTTTGGCAGGTGAGAATAGCAGCCTGGGTGCTCAGGTGGCTGCGTGCCACGGCTGCAGCGGCAGAAGCGAGGAAGCAGCCACACACCCGGGAGCGTGCACCTGTGCCGGGCACGGAGCCCCATGCTTCTTACACACGACCATTCACTCCCCACGTTGCCCACGCAAGATCAGGGACACCCCGGTCTCCATCTGCCCAAAGTGGAGCTGCTGGGTGGCCCTGTGGACGCCTGTGGCTCCGCCATGTCCTCTGGCCTCTGAGGCACCGCCACATCCAGGCCTGCTCTATGCTGACTTGAAGACCGCCGTGGAGGCGGTGCTGCCCACGGGACAGTGGCAGTAGTGGCAAAGGAAGCCAGGAGGAGGGTGAGGGCGGTGCCATGGAGAATGAGCATGGAATCTATGATTGATTGTTAAGGAAAACAAAAATATGTGTGTGTCCCTTTTTGCCATCTTCGAACACCCGTCCTTCATCCACACGGCTGCTGCCTGTCCGTCCTTCCATTTAGCAGGGGGCTGGAGGTGCTTTGTGCTGGGTCTGGTGCCCGGGCCAGGGCCATTGGGCCAACAGCCTGGCCCTCGGGAAGATCTCCAGTGGGAATGAAGAAAGCTGGGGTCTTCACCGGCATGAGAGCAGGCCCTGCTTCCCTTCACTCCTTGGTGACAGGCACTCATGGAAGCCGGGACGAGCAGGGCATTCCCACCGGACGTTCTGGTGTTTCGTGGGCCAGCGACAGGGCGGCATCCGACAGAGAGGTTCGGCGGCAGCCAAGCGCATTTGCAGCGTCCCTTCCTTACCGCTCCCCAGCCAGGGTTGGGGATTCTTGCTTTCAGGCACCTCCCAGAAAATCCGGGTTTCCAGGTCATGCAG
This sequence comes from Alouatta palliata, assembly GCA_004027835.1. Classification (NCBI taxonomy): domain Eukaryota; kingdom Metazoa; phylum Chordata; class Mammalia; order Primates; family Atelidae; genus Alouatta; species Alouatta palliata. The sequence goes on from PVKV010035713.1 coordinate 11,117, forward strand.
GGGCACAGACCTGGCGAGCCAGCCTCCCTGAGGCCTCCCTGCTGTCCTGGGGTCTGGGGGCTCTCGGCACAGCCAAGGTGTGGCCTGTGGCCAGCACCATCCTCCGAAGACCGGCCCTAGTGCATGAAGAAGCCAGCTGTGGCCACAGCTGCCCTTGGTCCATGACGTGGGCCTGGCTCCCGAGGAGCTCCATGTGCAGCCATGGGGGTGGCTCCGGGCATCCATCTTCCCCAGAGAGGGCGAGGAGGCAGTTCCTATTACAGGGACATTTCCACAGTCAGTCCGAGCCACGCCGCGTGAGATTGAAGCCCTGGGAGCGAGGCTCTGGCGTGGCTTGACAGCCTCCAGCAGAGTAAACCCCCAGAGCGGATGGCGTCTTTCCAGCTGGAAACAGAGCGGGATCTAATCAGGAAGAGGGATGGTACCCGCTCAGTCGGACTCACCCGTGGGCAGGAGCGCTCCGAGGCAGAGGTCAGGGCCAGGGCTGAGAGTGCCCGTGGGGATGGATGAAGACACCCGGGGTGGGAGAGCTTGGCAAGGCTGGGTGCATTTGAGGCCGCATTTGTTCATTTATGTATGCTGGGCTTCCCTTCACTAAGGGTTCAGCGTGGCTTATGGAGAACACAGCATAAAACAGCATAAATAAAGGAGAGGGCATGGGACCTATGGGTCTTCCCCTGGAGGAGGTCGAGGCCAGGGGAAATGCAGGCAAAGCTCTCTCGTTCTCGTCTTTACTCCATGCCAGTGATGAGAGACGCTCCAAAGCTTTTAATATGTTCGGCGCCGCTCCCGGCACTTTACATACATTCATTGTCTGATTTAATCCTAAGAGGTTGATGTCGTTCTCATTTGACAGCGGAGGTGTGGTGGGGTTCACACAGCTGCCCCAGGCCACACAGTAATGGGGGTGGAGCCGGGGTTTCTGCCCAGCAGCTGGCCCTGGTCCCCGCCACCTCCCCAGGGTGAGCTCCCTGGGCAGGAAAAAGCAGTTGGTTGCAGGTTCCTGCCCTTTCCAACCAAGTGACTTGTAGAAGAGCACCCCCAAAATGTTCACATGAATGAGAGGGTCCGGATGCTGCGTTGGAATCAGTATGTACCGAGTGGCTTTTGCTGAGATGGTGGTGGAAGCATTCTGCTAACAGCGATAGCTTCCCGCCGTTGAGGGCCCGCAGAGTACGGAATTTCACAGAAGTAGATTCAATTAATTTCCCCAGCAGCCCTGGGAGGTGTGCACAATTACAATCCTTTGACCGCAGAGGAGACTGAATCTCCGTGTTCCAGGTCATGCCATGGGGCGCAGCGGAGCTGGGATCGTGTCTGGCAACTGTGTCTATGCTCCCGCTACTTCTCAGGGCTGGGCCCGTGTCAAAGGGGCCTTTCCTCAGTGGGCTTTGGGCTGTGTGTCACCGGGAAGGAAGGATCTGGGGGAACAGACCCAGCTTCATGTGGAGAACAGATGGGTGGCTGCCTGCAAGTGGCAGCCCGAGGGCCTGGTCCCAAAGACTGGTGGCGCCTTCCCGCCTGCATCCGGTGAAGGGCACGATGCCAGTCTCTGATCTGGGTCCTTGCTGCCGTATGAAGAAGCCCACCTACCCCACTGGAGGGGGGCTCTGGAGGGCCAGGGAGCACAGGGAGAGAGAGGAGAGCTGGGCTCCAGCCAGTGCCCCATCCAGAGCCCACAGACAGGACAAAGCCACCCCGGGCCGTGCGGCCCCCTGTCAGCTGTCGCAGCACACACCTCCAGCACAAAGGTGAGCCCTCTTGAGTGAGCCCCATCGGGACTCCTGGCCTCAGGGTCGTCAGCAGGAGACCAGTTGTATGAAGCCTGTGACTTTGCAGGGATTCCTAATGGAGACTGCTCACCGCTCAGTAAGTGACCTAGCGGAGGACATACAGGCACATTCAGGACTGCTGGGGCTGGAGCAAGACAGGATTGGGACAGGGTGGCTGAGTGGGGTGGGGTGGCTGAGTGGGGTGGAGTGGCTGGGTGGAGTGGGGTGGTTGGGTGGGGTGGGGTGGCTGGATGGGGAGGGTGGCTGGGTGGGGCAGGGTGGCTGAGTGGGGCAGTTCAGAACCCGCTAAGTGTGTGCTTGGCCTGTTGTGGACTCAGAGGTTCTCGCAGGTTGAAAGATCCTAGGAGGAGTGGCAGAAACTTCAGAGGGATCAGATAAACACCTGCCAGGGGCTGTTCTCCTACAGGATCATGGGGAAGCAGAGTAAGCCTTCAAGACACTGTGTGTTCATTCTAGGAAAGCATAAAACCAGGCCGTGACGGGAAAACAGCAGCACATGAGCTTGGCCAGATGCTTACAATGGTCTCAGCCACAGGCTCCAGCCACAGACCACGTGGTCTGAGAACCATAGAAAGGGAGTCCGCTTGCTGCTGGGCACTGGGTTACAGGTCTTCAGGGGCGTGAGGGGAGCAAAGTGTCATCACCGATTGTTCTACAGGTCAGGGTGCTGGGTCCAGTCCTTATTCCACGTTCCTGCAAGTCAGGGTGCTGGGTCCAGTCCCGGCTGCATGCTCCTACAGGTCAGGAGCTGGCTCTAGTCCTGGCTCCATGTGGTTAAAGGTCAGGGGGCTGTGTCCAGTCCCGGCTGCATGCTCCTACAGGTCAGGGTGCTGTGTCCAGTCCCGGCTGCATGCTCCTACGGGTCAGGGTGCTGGGTCCAGTCCTGCTTCCATGTTTTCACAAGTTAGGGAGCCGGGTCTAGCCCTGGCTCCATGTTATTATGAATCAGGGAGCTGTGTCCAGCACTGATTCCATGCTCCTACAACTGGCTCCGTCTTATTACAAGTCAGGGCAGATCCACTCCACAGCGACGTCTCCTGGACTGTGCCCCCTCTGGAGCCCTCTCAACTCTGTGTCTGTCATCTGTCACCTGCCTGGCCATTGTGGATTTGATGGCAGTGGACAGGCTCCGTGGGACCTCAGGCCTCGGAGGAGAGTCAGGACCCTGGAGTGGGCATGAGTGGGGATACGGGACCCCTGAAAGAAGGGAGGCTGAGACACTTCTTTTCCTTGAAAGACTTTTCCAACTCATCTCCACTCAGAGGGTTCTTTTCTGCAAAGACACGGGAGGGAGGTGACATTGCGCCCTCCATTGTGACAGAAACTGTGCTGGGAACTTTAAATGTGTTGCCTAATTTATTTAAGTATCCCAGCAACTCCACAAAGTAGGTGTTTTTATTGACATTTTCCCAGTTGAGGAAACAGAAGCTTAGCGAGTTTGTGAGACTTGCCCAAGACACCAGCGGGGATGAGGTTCAGCTTTTACCCCAGGTCTGCGCGGCGCCAGGTGCACACCCTTCACTACGGCGAGCTTGACGATTGCAGGCTGTCATCGGGGACGTAAAGCATTGACGAACGTAAAACTTCCACCGGCCATAGACTCGATTCTTTGTTTTGGAAACTGTGAAGATCCAATTTTTGGATAAACTCAGAGCAGCTTCCTATTTTCACTAGACGTCAGAAGCTGGGCTGGGTGTTTTGCCTTTTGTCCAGTGAGGCCGATCTATAGTCATGACATGGGAATCAGTGTGGGTGGAGTAGGCTCCTGTGCTTCTGTCTCAGGAAACAGGGGATGCACGTGGCCCCTCAACTCCATGTTGGTGTGGAGGATTGTTTCATATTTCCCCTGGACGGGCTGTGAGGGGGTCTGGTCCAGGCACGAAGCCATGAGCAGGGCACACCTGGGTAACCCTTAGTGAGCTTCTGTCTAGCCATGAGAAAACCTGGAGTGTGTGTGCACCTGTGTGTGCTGCTGGTGTGTGCATGTGTGTGCATGCACTGTGAGCTAGTGTGTGCATGTGCGCTGGTATGTGTGTTCCTATGTGTGTGTGCCTGTGTGTGCTAGACACACATATGCCAGTGTCTCTGTGTATACATGTGTTTGTGTGCTGGTGGGTGCATGTGTTTGTACAGTGTGCATATGTGTGCATGTGTGTGCTGGGTGCACACATGCCTGTGTCTCTGTGTATACGTGTGTATGTGTGCTGGGGGGTGCATGTGTTTGTACAGTGTGTGTGTGCACACATGCATGTGTCTCTGAATACATGCCCAGGGTGGGGCGTGTGCACACGTGTATGTGTGCGTGTGAGAGGCAGCGCTGTCTGTGGGATGGTGGGGGATCTAGACTTTACTGTCATCAGGTCATCTGGAGGCAAAGAGCCCGCCCCCCCACCTGGGAGCTGGTAGAATGTGGTGGTGCATTTGGAGGAAGGAAGGGGGGTGTTTTTTAGGACATCTCTTCAGCCAGTGCCGTGATCCCCAGGTGGCCACAGAATTGCTCAGGAACTCACATTCTCCCTGTCTTTGAAAATCCTCTTTTGTTTGATGGCTCCAGGAGAGGAGCAGTGAGCTTGCCTGAGGCTGGGTGGCCCATTCACTCCCCTGGGAGGCCCAGGAAAGCGTCCCTGTGCAGGGCTGGGTGCAGAGGTTCCCTGGAGGCCCCGTGCTCTACTGCTGTAGCAGCCGGACAGGACTGAGTCCTGTCTTAGTGATGCCTCTGCCTCCTCCTGAGACCTGAGAGTGGGGCCCGCCTCCAGGCCCACAGGCCCTCTGTGGGAGCTCTGCGTGCAGGCGCATTTGGGGAAGGCTTCGTGCCAACTTCCTGCAACCTTCTTTGCTTCTTTTTTCGCCTGTAACTGTCACCCTCTCAGGAGGGTGTCCCATGAGCAGTGCTGTTAGGCTGTCATGGTTTTCGAGTTTCCAACCTAAACAAGATCCTCTGGCTGAGTCCCTGTGAAGGAGGAACCTCTTACAGGAGTTCACACAAAGTTGAGACCTTCAGAAACTGCAGGAGTGTGGGGTGGCAGAGGAAGGCAGTATTCCTGGATGTTTAAATAAATCTGTAGCTTATCACTGACCAGACCGAGTATATCACGGTGTTTAGCGTCACTTAGGTAATGATCGTTTTCCCGTGTCTTACAAGAATTAGAGATGATGATGATGGCAACAGCGATCACAAACTGAAACAATGGCTGTGGCCATGCACCCGGAACCCGGGATGCAGAGATGATTGGGGTGCATCCCTGCCCACAGCGAGCGTGCAGTCTATCGGGGAAGAGAGTGGGCACACGTGACTCAGAGGTTTTAGACAACGTGCTGTAGGCAGTGTCGGGCTGCTCTCAGACAGATTACTGCAACACCTGGGGACCCAGCAAAAGAGGAGGCCATGCCACTGTCCAGGGCAGCTGATGGGGCTCAACAAGGTGGGGGCAGCGGGGTG